>JAXGGA010002819.1:0-113982 GCA_038373865.1 Uloborus plumipes
TCTTTTCGTTTTGTAGCAAGAAATAAATGGATATATGTCTCAAAACTGATTGCAATGTCTCAAACTTTCCAAATGGCTATCATAATCATGCTCATTTTTCTTCAGAAGTAACAATTTTTTCTGAGTGGTCTAACAAGCAGTAAAATGTTTTAACGATTCCTTTTTCCCTGCTATGTCCTTTTCCCCGCATTTCTCTACATAAAAGATAAACATAAAAATTAGCTGTCAAAACGAATTCTATGTACTTTGATTCACGAGCTACGGGTTACCCTTTAACTGTTTCTTTTTAAAGAAAGAGTGTATACAAATACAAACTTATATTATGTTTTGTAAATATGTCGACTTACGTACCCATGACTAAAAGTTTAATATTTCTTTCATCTTTTCCATAAGGATTTTCTGTCAGGCATGTGTACAACTGTCCATCTTTTCGATCAGCCTCACGTAAAACAAGCTCGGATTTCAAGCCTTTTGGTGTGAGAGTTTCAAATATTTCGTACCTGTTAAGAGAAGTAATTATCTCGTTAATTCATTGTGCTACAATAGGTGAAATTTCTCAACTTTTAAAGTTTTGGGTAAAATTTTACTCTTGAAAAACAGCTTTTTACTATTCCAATGAGAGAAACTACAGAGTAGAACAAAATAAAGAGAAACATATTTAATTATACCTTTACCAGAAATACTAAGGCAAAAAGCAAAACAGATTTAATGTATATTTTCACAAATATCGTATAAGAATCTTTACATTTCTTTCAAAGAAATGCTTGCGTAGACTTCAAAAAATAATCATATTTTTGCTCCTTTATTTATATTTTTATAGTAGTTATGCACATGATAAACTTCTAAAGTTGTAAAGAAGCTTTAGTGCTTTTTAAATCTTATTATGCATCATATTCGTAACTGGCTCACTAGCAAATTTTTAAATGTCCGGTAAGTTTCGAAAATACTTTCAACGACTTGTATTACCAAAAAAATAAAAATATGTTTCCCAATTATTCGTTGATAACCATTAACGAATAAGCTTTTCAAATCTGTTTCTTAGATTTTAACGCTCATTAGAAATTTCATTTGAATTTTCTGCTGCATTAGCTTTTTTTTTTTTTTTTTTGGCGTCTAAGCATGAGGACAAGCAGTAAAGGTCAAAGTTCAGGAACAGGTGCCATTAACTTGCAACAAACCAAAGCGAAGATCAAACTTGCACTTCGTAATTTTAACTGGTTTTTGAAAAACAGTAGCGTACAGTTTGAAAGTGAATTTCAAATTTTCACTATTTCGATTTTTAGAAAATATATCATTTTAGATACTTAGCTAAAAATAAAATGTTTATTGGTTTAAATAACTACCGTAAAGTCGGGTTACTTGAACCCTAGGGGGTTACTTGAGCCCATTACAGTAAAATGATAAAATCTGGGTTTGGTACTTACTAGTTGAAGACTTGCACGTAGTTCCTCGTTTCTCCGCTAGGTAGAAGCACTCTGCAGTCTCTAACGCTAGTACCAAACCCAGATTTTATCATTTTACTGTGGGCTCAAGTAACCCCCTTGTGGGTCCAAGTAGCCCGACTTTACGGTAATACAAAAGAAAATGAACATAATTTAAGCACAAATATGCAATAAAGTATCAAACACGTGTTTTGAAGTTACACTAAATGCATTAATCATGCGTAAATTGAAATTATAGATGTTAAGTTCACAATCGCATACATAGATAAAATGGTGCCTTCTTAATAAAGCACATGTCTACATTTTTATTGCCTTCTTATGGTCATTAATTAGTTGTTTCACTCCTTAACTGCTTTAGTTTTTTTTTTTTTTTTTTGTGAAAAAGTTCATAGATACATAATAACATCGATCGTGAATACGACACATTTAGAAAACAATGCGTATTGATATCATTTACCAGGCTCACACTATGTTTGTAGATTAATTTTAAGTTTTATTTGAATTTTTAATCCTTTCAGGACCATAAGCTATGCAAAAGAGTACAAATTTCTGCTTGCGTATTAAATGGCTACGTAAATAACATGATCTCATGATTTGCAAAATTTGGTTCAGTAGATTTTATGTAAATTGCTGGAATAATATGAGCATATGTAGTCCATTAATGATGCAATTATTTTTTTTTTCTAAACTAAAATATGTTTGCTTAATTAATGGTATACTAGCTTTCAATCTTCAACTAAAAATTAACTTTTTATAATAGTAAAGTGTTACAGTAGGAATGCAATGATTTATCAATGGATTTTATTTTGAATTGGTTCAAAATAAAATTACCCAGTATTTTACAAGCAATATTTAACTCTTTTTTCCACCATTTATAACCTGATGTCTTATTAACATGTAAAAAAATTAAATTACATTTTCTTCTAACCTATAAATTTATTTCTAAATTAAACTTAAGAACCGAACATGTCATGTGTTACTTAAGGGGTTTAAACAGTAAAATTAGAACATTTGAACAAACTGCCCTGAAAATAATTATCTTTGATAACAAAAAAAAAAAATAATAAAAATCTGGTTGCTCTTACCGCCCTCCGTTGATTTTTCTTAATTCATTTCCGTCCCTTTTCCAGTTAACAGATAGAGGTTGGTCTCCAACAGCTTCACATCTAAGACTAGCGCTATCACCTTTCTTGACTGTTAACACTGTGAATTTATCATCAAACCGTGCGGGAACTGAAAGCAGAAAAATGCATAGTTAATTGATGAAAAGGTGTTAAACTGCAAAAATTAAAAATAAATGTAAAATTTCTAAGTGCATATAAGAAGATGATTTGGGAAATGCTAAAAATAAAAGAAGTTAAAAACATAAAATGGTAATAAAAGAAAAAAAAAAAATATATATATATATATATATTAAAAAACGGTAATATATAAAAGAAATTTTAATTACAAATTGATAATAGTAACAAAATGGGAAAAAAATATATAATGTAAAAATTAAATAAATAAATAAATAAAAAAGCAAATAAATATTTAAAAAATTACAATAAAATACCGTGTAGTGTCATTGGTAATTAACCTGTAAAATAAGTAAAAACTAATTAAGATATAGATGTTAAATGAAAGAATTCAGTTTTTCATGTACCAAAAAGAGAATGACAAGCATTTTAAATATCTTTTCGATAACATATTACTTGATGTATCATGAAAATAAAGTATATTCTTTAAGCATTATTCACTGTCAAAACAAATTCGCTTGCACCTTTTTTCTTTTTCTTTATCTATTTATTTTACTAATTTTAAGCACTTAATGTATTTTCCTTCGTAGAGAAAATCATGCGCATATACTCTTCTGATATGCAATTAAAATACATTAGCGAGTGGAGAATGATTTTCACAGTGATGAACTATTGAATTAAAACATAATTTGAGGTAGTTAATACAAGTTCGACTTTTACGCTCTTCGATTTGTAGCACAACGTGCTCCAGAAAATCAAAACAACTCCCCACAATTTTACCATTGACAATTATTTTTATTTCTTTCATAAGTCCGTCCCCCACTCCGTTATGTGCCGTGCATCTGTACAAGCCTTCGTCCTCTTCATTCAGGATGTTGATGGTGAGAGTGCCGTTGCCATGGGCAACAACGCGACCGGCCTCCCGCTGAATGACGTCACCGCCCTTGAACCACGTGACTCTTGGTTTTGGGAGACCGGCAGCTGTGCAGGGAAGAAACAAAAATGATCCGTATATGCCTGTGAAATCAGTTGGGTGTTGAAGCCACGATGGAGGAGCTGAAAAATAAATACAACGAGTTCATATGCATTGTTAAATCAATCAAATGATACATTAAAAAGATAAAATCGTTTTGTAATATAACATTTATGCGTTGAAGGAATAAAAATGATATGTTTGTTTAAACAGCTTTTAGTTACATCATGGCTAATACCTTGAAAATATATTTATTAAATAGATTTATATTTTTAAAGAAATTGAAAATATTTAAGTATTTGATGTTTGGAAAATGTTGACTTTTGAAGAAAAATCTTTGCTTTTACTAGAATTGAATTAAATGCTTAAAAAGCATGTAATGAACACAAATTCAGCTTGTTATTTCAAACAAAAAATAAAGTTAAATAATTTAGAGCTTCCTATAGCAAATAAAATTCTTTGTGACAACAAGTATGGCTAAAATCACGAAAAATTTGCAAACAAAAAAATGCATATACGTGTTTCGGGTTTACTAGCAGCCCTTTTTCATATGACGTTGAACAAAGACGGATGCCTTTACATCCACCAGTTCACATAGGTCTATGTTTAAAATGGGGTACCTTGTTTTTCTAAAACAAGTATAGGCATACTTTGTTGTGTTATTTTAGACTTGCATACGGAGCTGGACAAAAATTTAGGCCCAAGAATGAAACAGAGGAAATATTGAAGTAAAACACTACAGGTGATTGTGGAAAGAAAACACCTGAATACAAGGATCATATTTAATATAAGTTATGGAAGAACTCTACATTGACGGGCCAAAGGATTTTTGATACTCTAGGTACAAAATACGTCAAGAAGAGAGGTTCTTTAAAAGCCTCAATTCGAAGGAATAAGCTTTGTTGTACGGCCATGCATCAATACTAACGTATTCTCTCCCATAGCATGTATAAAATTGAAAATGCATTCCAGGATTATTTAGACCTTCTGATCCTTAACATGTTGCCAGAGAATTAACTAAGCAAACACGCAATAATTTATTTTAACTGAACAATGCCTCTGCTTATACTTCAAACTACACAAAGGCCTCTAATTCCGGTTATTGAAGTGCGTGTTTTTGAACTGGTTTGCTAAATACTCCGGCATCAATTCAAATGAGGAGTTATGGGACAGTTTAGTGTGTGACATTTCTCAAGAATAAGGACAGATTGAATGAAGACATACACCATTCTTGCGAGAATATTCCAAAAGACGTTTCAGTTTTTGGGTTCTATTTTTTCAAGATTGACTAAAGTCATTGGGAAAAAAAACAACCTCACTGTCTGTTAACTTTTTTTTTTAGACATTATCCTAATATGACTTTATAATTTCGCCCAATATCTTCTTTACGTTTAACAAAAAAAACGTGTGGTTAAAGCATTAACGCTTAACTGTTCAATATATTTTTCCGTAACTGATAGTAAATATTTCTGAACTGATAGTACCCTTCTTTTCACATGTTTTCCTCACACAACACCTGCACCACGAATCTGTTTTAACAAAATGAAGAAAATATCTTATTTCTTACCTTCAACAACTAATTGAGCAAAGTGACTAGAAAAACCAACTGAATTCTTGACCCTGCATGTGTAATTACCGGCATCTTTTGGTTTGATATTACTAATGACAAGCATAGAAAAATCATCTTGAACAGATATCTGCATATTTTCTGCCGTACTTAACAAAGACTTTCCGTTTTTTGACCACTGAAACTCTAGCGGCCTTTTCCCATGAACCACATTACATAACACTTTCGCACTTGAACCCTCTCCGAGTCTTGATGGAAACATAAAAGGCTGAATTTCAGGAACTCCTGTCGGAAAAAAAATATATGTTATACCGTTTCAGTTTTATATGTTAAAAAAATATACTGAACGCATACTACTAAAGCTGAAAAAAAAACTGCAACTAGATATATTTAAAAAGCATGCTTATGGAAATACAAAAATTATATTTTAAGAACATCTGTACGCAGTATTTATTACTTTGCAAAGGGATGAACTTTGACGGAAAATTCAAAATTAAGAAAAATCTTTGAGACAGGGAATATCGTACTTATTTCGTCCATAATTACTTTTGTAAAATTTTAGAATATCAAATTTATTGTTAAAAGATTAACGTATCATAATAAGCTATAACTAATTTCTGAAGTTTTAAAACGTACCAACACTGCCAAAATAAAGTTAAAAAGTATATTCCGTTATAAGAAAACTTTCGCAATTTAAAATAATGTACATCTGTAAAACTTATTTTTTTTTCTTTTTAGATTTAAAGTATTAAATATACAAAATATTGACATTCAAACGAGCATTTTTTATATTTATGCTTAAAAAAGTAAACATTTTTTGCAAGCATTTATTATTATGATTTACACATTGATAAATGCAGCATATTTTCTCCTTGCGTTGTCTTGATAGTGGCTAGATGGTAGTCATCTAATGTTTGATTAATTTTTGGAATAATTCATTGAGAACTTGTTGAGGGTAATTATAGTTTGATACTGTATTTTTAACTAATGTTGACATTAAAGGTAGGTATTTTTATGTATGTTTTTATATTTGTGTTTAGATTTGTAGGTGTTTCATTATTATTATTATTATTATCATTATTATTATTATTATTATCTCCAAGCGGAGTGATGATTTCTAATTTTGGATTACAAAAAAAAAAAAAAAGAAAGAAAGAAAGAAACATCTACATTTAGGAATCATTAAGAATAAAATAAATTACGAATTGAAGGTGCATTTGAAATAAGCTCAAATTTATCTGTTTGAAATAAATTAAGAAAACATAGTTTTTTATTTAGGAGTGTAAACAATTGAATTTCTATAATGCATAATCTTATGCAAAATACTTTAATAACTGGGGAAAGTAAAATAAAACGAATTTATGTGTTCAATTTCTATGTCAAAGCGTTAAAAAATACAATTTATAGAAAATAAATTAATTTTCATAAAATAATTGCTTAGTACTTGTCGGTTTGATTCGTAAATGCACTATTAATAAAGCAAATAATATTTTAATACAATTTTTTTTTTACCTTTTAAAAAATTTTATCATTCATTTTCTGACTATTTTTTCTCATAAACCGTTATTCCCAAATATTAATCAGACAATAAATTTTCACGCACATTGCGTTTTACATTCTATTTTACTATAACCATTGCACTATCTAACGTAAACACATTATACTTCTTGAAATTCGCTTTCGACTTTAGAAGGCGAAATCGCTATGCCTTGAGAATATCAGCATGAAATGATAGGTCCATAAAAAAGGAATACTATTTAGGAAACTGAAATATTTATGATACAAGAACTAGTACTAACACATTTTTAACAGCCAAAAAAAAAAGAAAAAAATCACTGAACTGAATGTTCCGTTTAATAGTCTGCTTAAATCACTATTTACAGTTTTTTAACATAATGTACTACTAATGTTTTAAATGATTTGAATTTGATAAGCTGATGGAATATTTTTGAATTGTTTTAACTTTACGGGCAAGAAGGTGGTTCAGAAAAAGTAAGGCTAAGAATTGAAAATTCACTACTTACCATTTTCTCTTGATATGGAGTAGGCTTTATGCAGCCATAAGAAAACTAGTGTTACTAAGAGTAATCCATTGAACGTGAAAAAAGTTTGTTGCCGACAAGATGAAAATGTACATGATGAAGAGTTCAACATATCTGAAAAATTAATAATGCAGTGATAAAATGTTCATCCTCAGAGTTAATGTTCCATGGTATAGAGAGAGGTTGAAAGGATGTTGTCAAAGATTTCTTCTTGGCTAAGCGCGAAACAAAATTTTCAGTTTCGTTGGCTTCAACAGCAGGCGCCATACAGTGTCAGAAAATGACACTAAATGTTAAACCTTAACATGTCTATTATTATGTAAAAAATATCATGCTATTAAGTAATTATAGTATTTATTTAAATTGATGTAATATTCTAAAGTGGCACAATACATAAATTTTGCAAATACTAAAACGAGCGCATTTTGCACGATAAAAATGGAAGGAAATATTAAAGTCAAATAAAATAGGAAGCTCAAGCACAAATACCCATTAAGTAATAAAAGCAGTATAAAATATGAAATATAGCGAAGCATACAACTTACATTTTTCGTAAGCGTATTCATGAACTCATTTTTTTAAAAATGTTTTTTGAATTGAATTGTAACTTTTTTTAAAAATTTTATCTAAATGTATCTATAATCTTATCATAAAACTTTTGCTATTTCTTATTTTACAGCAGTTGCTAACTTTTATTAGCAAAGGTATTTCCATATAATAGGAAAATGTAGAGATTCACGTTATAAATATTTTGTTACAAAATAAATTTTTGTCTTAATATATTTGTAAAAGAAATCACTCAGAGGAAAAAAAAAGAACGAGGTAACGGCAAAAATAAATGCACTAAACGACAAGAACCAACCGTATAATGAACACACATTTACCTTGTATCCACAACAATGAAAATAAAGTCACATATCAATATTCTTCATACAATAAAGAACATCACATGAGAAGTTTCCTAACAATTCATTCGTATATATTTAGAATATAAAATACTGATAATGCACTCACAAACACACTCACATACACACTTATATATAAGTAAGTTAACATGGCAGATACGTTTTCAAAACAGCTTCTAAATGGGCACGTTTTGCTGTGTATAAAAGTATGCCGCTCTTTAAACGAGTTCTAAAAGTCAGCAAAAAAGTTATATCAAATGAAGTGAATTTACAGTTATTAATATATAAAGTTGTTTAAAATATGTTAAATATAACTTACGAAGTTAAATAGATAATGTACTTGAAAAATATTAGGAAGGAATTACTTCCTGAGAGATATTTAAAAACCAACTCTCTCTCTCTCTGATACAACAGCAGATCAATACTTTGCGTTCTTTAAAAAACGTTGGTGCAGAAAATGGAGTATTGTCCGTATTATTTGTGCTATGGTGTTTCTAATATCTTCACTTTTATAGACAAACTAAAGAGCTACGACTGCGCGATCCGAAGTAATTGCGTGACACAAGTAAAATTTAAATGGCACTTTGTTAAATGTTCATTAAGCATGCGTGTCTGAAAAATATTCAGTACAATAAGTTAATAAACACGGGTACAAAATGTAAATATTTATTTACAGGTAAAACATTTATAACATTGCAAAATACAAGACTATTTAGGATGCATACAGTTCTGAACAGTTATTTCATCTAAAAAGTAATTGAAAAAAAAAAAAAAAAAAAAAACAAGCACTTTTTGCGCTGAAAAGCAGTGCTTTTAAATACTTACCAATAACTGAGAGCGATATTACTTTCTTTAAACTTGCACCTACATTATTAAATGCTTCACACTCATATTCTCCTTCGTCGTCCGCTTTAAGTGATACGAAAATAAGAGAGCCATTTTTAGAAACCAGTGTGATTTTTTCTTTGTCTCCTGAAATTTAAAATTTGGATTTAACATTGAAATTTTCAACTAAGAGTGAATTCAAGCCATAATAGTAATTAAGGATGAAGTCCAATAGTTAAAAATAATATTTACGTATTTCATAACGACTTGTTTCTATGTAAGATTTAGAATATCAGTGCATGATTAGTAACAATAACGTGGTGAGTGTTTCCTGATTATAGAATGCAATGTTGTCACTTTTCCTCAGAAAAATATCTGGTCATATAAAAATGTCTACTAACCATTAAACCAACAACATGAAAACACAGCACATTAAAGGAAAAAAGAATCTTATGTGTCAGATATTATCAATATAATTACTTGCATGTGTGTATGTATCCACTATCAGTGAAATCTTTCATTCTATGGAAATTCATACTTGGCAATATATGTAAGTTTATTACATTGTTGGAAACACATAAAATGTATCAAATAACTTACCTTTCAATTTACTCCATTTTATCTCAGGACTAGGGTAGCCAGCGGCAAAACATTCTAAAGTTACTTTGCTGGCTAATAGGCCTTCTGCTCCAAATGGCTCTTTAACCCATTGAGGTGGTGCTAAAATTAACGAAAATTAATGTACTGATTGTGTAAAACATGTTTTCACACATTCAAATTAAAATACTTTCAATTCCAAAATTGTAGTATAAAATAACCATTGGAGAAAATTTTTCGAAATCTATTAATAATTTAATATTAGAAAAAACATTCAAGCATTAGTTTATGCTGATTTTTTGTATTTCGTTGTCTAAATAAAAGAAAAAAACTTTAAAAGTTTTTCGAATCATTTGGAGATTTTCAATAAATTTCACAGTTGCTTCAATCTTTTACCTGCGTAAAAAATAAAATTCCTTCAACGAAAAAGTGTCTTGAATTTCCTGAACGTGATTTTTTTTTTCAATTACTCAAATGTTTCTTTGCCAACTAAACTTCAAAAATCATAGCGTAATAAAAGCGTAATCAAAATGTACTATTTTTTTTATCAGAGAGTCTATACCTAATTAATTTCCATCAAAGTTGTTTGATGAAGAAGTAAAAAAGTATTCCATTGGCAAGTAAAAAGGAAGTTAGTTACATGGAACTTTATTCGTTATGAAAAATTTAGTGACAAAAATTATTGCCGCTCTTTATAATTTCAAAAAAAAAAAAAAAAAAAATTACATTTGAGCTTTGGAACCCTCTTTGCATAGATAAGGGCATATTATTCACTTATATCGAGAATTAAAAGGATTTAAGCGAAAGTAATTATAAATGCATGTAAAATAATGGTAAAAGTACTTTACTGCTCCATTGAACTATTTGTTATTTATCTATTAGGCGAATAGAAGTTAAATACAAAAAAATAAAATTAAAATAGTTTGTTTACCAAGAGAATTTGGAAGCAACTTTCCTTTACAATCGCATTTTACTTTTAAAACAGTGATTTATAATATCCTTGCTCGAAGAAAGCAGTTGATTTTTATTGTAAGTAATAAAATTATTTTTTTTATTCCTTATTTTATTGAAACGTACAATGCAATATTTACAGAAGTTGACTCCTTTTAGCTTAAAAATTCCAGTTTAAAAAATAAGGCTTACATTCCCTTCTTTTTTGAAAAGTAAAAAAATAAAATATATTTAAAAAAAAAAAAAAAAACGTGGGAGAGGAGCGGGTCCATAAAACTTCCAAAACTATCAATTTTGCTTACAAAATTACTTTTCTTTGATTCATTTTGTTTTACTCTATAATCTAAGAAAAATAATTTCAGAATTTGTTTTTAGTATGTGACTTCAAAGTAACTTCTCCGCTACTCTTTTTCCGAACTTTTTTACAAAAATATATTAAGCAGTTTTATTACATAAAACCGAAGTATCTTTAGTACTTTTTAACTGTATTCAAAACATGGTGTGTGCTTCGGTCTGTGATAACCTATGTTGTACATTTTCATTTTACAACTATAATTCCAAAATACTGTCATTTATGCAATATTTAGATTGAAACTTCTTTTGAAATAAATACGTAAAATTAAATTATATTTAGTTAATAATTATACGAACCAGTCTTTAGTTGCTTTAAAATAAAGCTAGTGAAACGTGACTTTCTTGCACATTTCTAGTGTTGACACATAATATAAAAATGTCAATTATTTAACATCTACCTGGCAAAGGATTTTTTTAAGTCACATTTTATTTGATAAAGCTGCAGGTATAAAGTTTTAGTTTTTCTTAAATTTATTCAAAAAGTAAATTGAAGCTGAATTTTAGTTATTTTGTAACTAAGACAAATATGAACACAATGTCCCTATTCTTGCACATCCTTTTTTGATGGAAGATATTAATTTTTGATTTCATTTGTTACTTCAAGGAACAAGCTTATTTTCAATATAATTCTTTTTGAAGTAAACATTTCCAAAACGAAGCGTGTTAAACATTGTATTTAAAATATAAATACTGAACGATAAGTAGGGAATAATACTTGTACATGAATTTAATAATACTCAACTTTAACATTTTTAAATACAGATTATTTAGGCATCTGTTACACAAACAATATTACGATACAATGTAAATAACAGCTAATTTATACTCCAGCTAATTAATAACTGCAAACGCAATTTAATATAGTGAAAGTTCCCTTAATCAGCTTGGAAACTGAGTGTGAAAAAACTATTCCGTTGACATATGTGCCTTAATGTTGACACATGAAAGACTGGATGCCATATCCTAGGATCGCTGCAGGTCATAAAAGGCTAAGACCTCTTAAGAAGCCAAACTAGAAAGCAAAAATGCTTAAATATGATATTTCTCTAAAGAAAATACTTACCCGTTACTACAAGGGAAACCATATAGCTGTCATCTCCAAAAGAATTGGAAACACGGCATGTAAAATTTCCACTACTGTATCCTGTTAGTTTTTTCACGGTGAGGAACGAGACTTCGTCTTTGCTTATTATTTCATATTCTGGACTGTTTTTTAGTTCTGAAGTCCCTTTAAACCATTTGAAATGAAAAGGTTTACTGCCTTTTCTAACTAAGCATCCTAGTTTAACTTCTTCTCCTTCTGTAAGTTTCTCGGGGACACTAAATGGCTGAATTTTGGGAGATTTCTCTGAAACAGAAAAATTGAATAAGATATGAACTCCCTGTATTCTAAATTACATCATCTAAAATGTATAAAATGACTTATAAAGTAAAATTAAATAATATTTCCACCAAATTGCGTAAGCAAATCGCTAATCATAAATAACATAGATAGCGCATTTTAGCTCAGTTTCTGAAATAATATATTAAACATTAACACAGCGATATTAGGGGACAAATATTATTAAACCTATTTGCGGGATCTTTTCGTAATTAAAAATGCAGATAAAACATAGTTTGAAGTGACTTTGATCTAAATATATCAACTGTCTCAACAAGATGATTACTGAAAACAATTACTAAATATTAATAAATATACTAAAAACAATTCAAAACGGTCTTTTTATGTGCAGGGTCACGCTTAGAAGGTTTTTATAATACTCGTATGTAAAGAAAAATAAAATCGCATTTAAAAAGTTAAATTTATTTTCTAAATTCTGTGTTAATGTGAAATAAGAATTTTCACAATATCGTGCAGTTTAGTTTTTGAATTTCACTCAAACGTGCGTCATTTTTCTTAAAGAAAAATTAAACTAAAAATACGAGAATGCTTCAGATAGTATGTAAGAAGTGTAATAAGAACCATTCTTTGAGCAATATTCTTATTTGAATATTAATATTAATGTATTTGTTACTAATTCTTAACCCATGCAATACAAAAAGCACACTGATGTTCTCCAAAGCTATGAATATTTTTTATACCAAGTATCGGAAGGGAGCATAATCTACATAAAGTAAATATGAGCACTTTATCTGGCCATGATCTGACATTGAAACACTGGGCAACTTTGGATCTCTGGATTTTAGAAAAATAAATACGAATTCAAATATAAATATCTATATATATTTCTATACATATATGTACATACATTTTTGAGTTTAATTTTATTTTGTGATCTATTGGCACGTATGGTTTAATATTTTTTTTTAATTACACATCTTGCATGTATTTTAATATCTTCGTTTTTTACTACATCAAGTTAATGCATAGCTTAAAAAAACCTACACCCCTAAGCCCTAAAAATATTACAAAGCTACCTCACAGATCTGTTTCTTCTGTTGCGTTAGTAACAAGAAACAACAGAGGGCCCAATATTGTTTCTAGATTTTCATTATGTGTTTATAACAATGGGATTAAATTTTTCAGAGATTAAAAATGTTGATAAGTGAAGTACAAAGGCAGTTTTAAATATACATGTTCACAAAATGCAAATAACAATACATAGTTTATAAAAATAAAAATATAATAAAATACAGATATAGTATATGAATAAAGTCAACATACCCCTTTTACTTGATTCCGAAGGAGCAAGAAGGTAGCATAACAGCGTGAGAAACAAGTGACTTCTTATAAACATTCTGCGGCTTTTAAAGTATCAAAACTAGCTATAAAAATTATGTAATACATCTCTTAAGAACCATGTTATATACATTGTAAATCGCAATTTGGGTAATAGCTACGTTACACATTTATATTTCTAGATACAGCGTCTCCTTTATAACATTCAATCGGGTTATTCCAGCATATAGGAAACTAGCGCCACGTATCGACAAAAAGGCATACTATTTTAGTTTGTATTTAAAAACAACTAAAGACACCATTATATTTATGTAGAAAACTTTTGTGCTCTTAGGTTGTAACGAGTACATTTAATATCACAAAACGCCAGAACATAGTTTTAAAAAGTATTTACACAGCGTAATCAGTAACAAAAATGTAACCTTAAAAAATACAACAGCCATATAATGCGGTATTAAATTTCTTAACAAAATTTTGAAGCAAATGAGTGTCTTTTTTTTTTTTTTCTTTTTTTTTGCTATAACATAAAACATAAGCACCTTGGGTTTTACTCATTTCACATACTTGATTTCGATGTTATGTTTATGACATCTACTTCTATGGTGTTGTGGTTGTATTAGACATTATAGATTGTAGAACAAACTTAAAACTTAAAATACGCAAAAGTTAAATTAATAACTAATAAATAAATATGACGAATTAATAAATCGACTATATGAAGGGAAATATAAAGCGTTTTTTTTTCATGATTTATTAGCAGTTCATAATTTACTTGCTCATATTTTGTATTGTACAACAGTACTCTCTTACCATGAATTATTACTTTAGACGATTTTCTTAAACTTTCACCAATGCCATTTTCTACGTTACATACATACTCTCCTGCATGCTGTGTATTTATACTTTGAATTGTGAGGTTTCCATTGACTGCTTGTTTAAGAATTGTTGTTCCTTTTCCTGAAAACAAAAAGTTAAAAGCATTTAAATTAGTAAAAAAGGAAAATTTTACTATGATGATCTTTCTGAGAAAAAAAAGCAGAATTAGGGAATATAAAAAAAGTAAAGAATTTTTTTACTTGTTTGTGTTAAAACATAAAATTAATAACTATATATATATATATATATATATATATATATACTGCTCGACATTGAAAATGCAACACCAAGAAGGAGTGGTCAGAAATTGATGAAATTTGGTAAGAAGACAGAGACAGCATGGAACAATAAGTGATATTTATTTCAAAATAAATAAGCAAAATTTAGAGCGAGGACGGCGTCGGGTCAGTAAGAAGTAGGACCACCGCGGACAGCGATGCACGAAGAAACACGTCTAGGCATGGAGTCAATAAGCCTGCGGATGGTGTCCTGAGGGATGGCACTCCATTCCCTTTCAACCATTTGCCACAGTTCGTCCTCTGAACGAGGCAGTGGCAGGTTCTGCAAACGGCTTCCAATCACGTCCCACACATGTTCGATTGGTGACAAGTCAGGAGAGTATGGTGGCCAGGAAAGCATCTGTACACCTCGTAGAGCATGTTGGCTGTTTCGAGCATGAGGCCGGGTGTTATCCTGTTGAAAAATTGCATTTGGCAGACCCTGAAGGTAGAGGATTGCCACCGGCCGCAGTACATTATCTACATATCGTTGGGCCGTCATAGTGCCCCGAATACAAACTAGAGGTGATGCGGAATTGTAAGCAATAGCGCCCCAAACCATTATGCCACGTTGTCGCGCTGTGGGGCGTTCCACAGTTACTGCCGGATTCGATCTTGCTCCACGTCGACGCCACACACGTATGCGATGACTATCGCTGGACAAACAGAAGCGGGATTCATCTGAGAACACTACGGTTTGCCATTCTGCCATCCACGTCGCTCTGGTCCGGCACCATTCCAAACGTTGGAGTCTGTGCTGTGAGGTCAATGGCAGTCTTCTTAGCGGGCGCCGTGATTGCAGGCCACGTGCAACCAGTCGACGGGAAATGGTTCTGGTCGACACAGGAACATCCAGGGTACCTTGCACGTGCTGCAGAATCGACGTACAAGTGACTTGCGGGTCCGCCACAGCTTGTCGGTGAATCCGTCGATCCAAGCGGTCTGACGTCACTCTGGCTGCACCTGCACCCCTCAATGTGGCTACATTTCCTCTTTTCAACCATCTCCGACACAGCCGATGCACAGTGCTTGCATCCATGTGGGTATCAGCTGCAATTTGACGTATGGACCAGCCTCCCCTTCTCAGTCCGATCACCATACCCTTTGTAAAGTCGTCTATATGCTGGAAGTGTCTTCGTTGAGGACGGCGTGGCATTTTCTCCTATCACACGTATCCTTCGAGACAGAAACCAAATTTCTCCGATAATTAGTCTGGCAGAAAAACCAACATGAACATAGCCCACTTTTCAACTTCATTCTCTTATATCTTACTTCACGTGCGTCGGAGAGCTGCGCATTTCATATCATTTGCATAACTCAGTGACGTGCGTCTATGGTAAAATTTGCATGAATTTCTGACTACTCCTTCTTGGTGTTGCATTTTCAATGTCGAGCAGTGTGTATATATATATATATATATATATATATATATATATATATATATAATAAAACAAATAAAAAATAATAATAATGAAATAGAAAATGGCACATTAGGAGAAGTGAAAGGACAAAGGTTGAATCCAGAGCTCATCAGCCGTGGGGGATTCAAGAGTGGTCGAAAGACCAAAAAATTTAAAAATAAACTATAGAGAGGATGTTTTAGTTCAAAATATGCAGTCTACAGATCTTCATTGGGCAAAAAAGCACCAATGTGAGCCTGCAAACCGCACATTAGAACAAAAACCTAAAATTAAAAGCAGGGGTTTCGCCTCGACCGATTAGGAATAAAATTAATAAAAGGAAATAATAATAGGAATAAAAATAAGGTAAATCCGTGTCCAAAAAACAAATCCTAATACGTTCCGGTCTACCATTTACACGTGCGGTAGACCGGAACGTATTAGGATTTGTTTTTTGGACACGGATTTACCTTATTTTTTGACAACTGGACTGCCTCCTGATTTGCTGGATATGATTTTGGATTTTGTCGCACGGAACTTCAGGTGAGATGTTTTTATTTTCACAGCAGGACCGTACTGTGGGTGGCCGGTTTTTGGGAATTTTATTCCTAATCGGTCGAGGCGAAACCCCTGCTTTTAATTTTAAGTTTTTGTTCTAATGTGCGGTTTGCAGGCTCACATTGGTGCTTTTTTGCCCAATGAAGATCTGTAGACTGCATATTTTGAACTAAAACATCCTCTCTATAGTTTATTTTTAAATTTTTTGGTCTTTCGACCACTCTTGAATCCCCCACGGCTGATGAGCTCTGGATTCAACCTTTCTCCTTTCACTTCTCCTAATGTGCCATTTTCTATTTCATTATTATTATTTTTTATTTGTTTTATTATATACTTGGCTTTGTAGTTTAGCTGCTTTGCGCATCTATGGGCTTTTGGTGTGGTCTCTTCGTTTTTTCTTCGTACAATTCTGTTATTTTATATATATATATATATATATATATATATATATATATATATATATATACATCAGTAGCGAGGCGTGACTTCAAGCGTCAGTCATCGCTAACTTTCAGGTCCCTAAAGAAATATACCAGACCATATGTTTCGCTCAGGCGTGTTTGTGATAAGAAATTTCTGAAAATTTTGGGCTGCCGTTTCCGAAATTTAATTTTTCAGTTTTCGAAAATTTTATTTCCGTTAAAGCAGGAAATTCTCCTCACACAATAAATGAAGTACACTTTGAAATGATAAAAATCATTCATGTTGTTTTTATGAGTTTTAAAACTAAATAGTAATTAAAAAATTCAACTAACCTTGTAAAAATCTTGGTTCACATATGCTTCTTTTTCAATTTGAAAAGTTCAAGCTTGCTGAAATGCAAAGCTCGAACGGCAACGCGCACTACTTTTTATGAAAAACATTTTAATTGAAACTAAAAAGAGAGAGTAAAAAAACAAAACCACGCACACATATATTCGTTTTTGAAAGTTCGATGAAGTTCCAAAACACAAAAGGTAACAGTGTTTTCCCCATGCAAAACTATCGTTGCAAACAATATTGTCTTCGACCCGTCGAGCTCATATAGGCGCCATCGTAAGATAACAATATTTTTCTAACCGCAACCCCTTTTTTTGAAAAATGTGACGCACCGAATTGAAAAAAAAAATAAAAAAGAATGAACGAAACAGGAGAAAAAAATCTCTACCCCTCCCCATCCAACCCCCACGATCCGCCAAAACTGAGAGTTGCCACTAAAAACAAAATTTCCGCGGGTCATCGCCGATGAGTCTTTACTACATCTAAGGGAAGCTGTGAAAGAATCTGATTGGCTGAAATGGCTGACAAGCGAAAAAACTTGCGCGCGCACACACAAAACCGATGCGATATCTGTAGCGATGACTGAAGGTCACGCCTAATCGTTTACTCAACAGATGGCACCACTAAAATAAAATTATTTGGAATATTAAATTATCCGAAAAAATAATCTGAAAATAAAATTTTAAAAACTTTAATTCTTCCAGTGCAAAACGAGGTTTGCCTTCAGGTCATCGGCGAATCGTTCGATGACTTGAGGCCTCGCTACTGATATATATATATATATATATATATATATATATATATATATATATATATATATATATATATATATATATATATATATATATATATATATATATATATATATATAAGGGAAAAAAGTGGGAAAAATTTAGCAGAGATAATTTTTATCTATATAATTGCTATTATTAAAAAAAGAAATATTCTTGCTCTTAAGTAGAACCCTGCTGGAACAAAATTTTTAATTTCTTTATCAACTATATCTTTGAACTTAAAAAAAAAAAAACTTTAAAAATGAATTGCAGAAAAATTTGGATTTAGTTCCTCCTAAATTATAACGGCAGAGCGGGTAAAAACTGCACTTTTCGTCTCCCTCAGAACCCTTTTTTCCCTTTCGGTACTACGTTTCCCTTTCAGAAAATCCTGTAATCTTTTTGAGTACGTTCTATGTTCTTTCGGGGGAGACCGAATTTTTTTAAGCATCCTCAGGCCGACAAAAAAAAAAACTTAATGCCCCAAGTATTCAACAAATTTGGCTTTGGAAATACTGAATCGTTTCTGCTACCTTTATTGTTACGAATCAGCAATAAAAAGGAAAATACTGTACACTTGTTCACTACTACCTTTATACAACTTTCCCTTAAAATTATTCTCTGTTTTGCGGTTAAAATATTTTCTTATTCTCATCAAAAATAGACGTTTAAAATCCGTGCAGATTAATAATTACATAAATATAAATATTTAAAAAAAATTGCCTTACCATTTATTTTTGTCCATGTGTATTTTGGCAGTGGAAGACCATCTGCTTGACAAAGTAGGAAAACTTCCTCTCCTTCCATTGCTTCAATATCTTTTGGTTCAATCTTCCATCGAGGAGGGGCTTATTTTAAAAATTAAACTTAGAATAAACTTTTTTATATGAATTTTTCTTCTCAATGCAAACTATTAAACATAGAAACATAGATAAACGATAGCGTTCAATATGAACAACAATTACTTCCTTTGTACTTATGTAATAGTACTAATATATTTTCTAAATTTTGATATACCGTAAAATGGGGTGTATAGGAACAGCTGGGTCAATCGGAATGAAACTTCCCGACCGTACAACGAAATTCTTTATAAATAAACTATTGGGTACTTTTCACCATGAATTTTTTTCTTAGTAAGGTAAGATCATAGGGAGTAGGAAAAAATTACTTTTGTCAATCTGGCAACGCTATTGGCTTCTAAGGAGGGCTGCACGTGGAACGCTAGAAAACATCACATTTCCATAGACTGCAAAACTTCATATGCAAGATCAAACCTTCTTATATTTAAAAACTAAGAGTGGTATGTTTCAATTATACATGTATCTGAACAACAGAATACCGCATTAGAATTTACATTTTTTATAAATTGTGTCATAAAAATGAAGAATTCTGAAAAATGGCATAGAGAAAAAATTTGCGGGGTGAATCGGAACACTTAGTTCTGCTATTCCAATTCAAACTTATTTGAAGGAAACTGCTTGAAAAATCAAGATTCTAACCCCAATTCTTCTAATCAAGACAAGGACAAGGTTTTATTACTGTTTATTCCTTCTCGTGAGCAATTAGATCTTAGAATGATAAACAGTTGCAGATTTCAAAAGATTTTTTCTCCAGGAGACTTCTTTTTACTTAAAATACGAGGGGGAAAGTCACATAGACTTTATGTAGTAAAAATCCAGCACACAGTCAGTGATTAATAAGTGAAAAAATCTTTCAGGACAATCCCCGAAACTCAGAGATTTTAAGAAACTAAAGAAAATGGAAGAGTGTATCCCAGGAGATGTTATGAAAAAACTTAAGCCAAGTCACAACTGCTAGTTTTAAGGACAAGTACATATTTGTGGACGACATGAGTGACTTCCATTCATGTTAAATCTTTGTATTTCAATTCAAAAGCATTTCTTAAAATTACTTTTCATTTTTCATAAGTTCAAATATTATTTTGAATTTTGACAAATTATACACGTTTACTGGTATTGAAATTATGCATTTATTTGACAGTAATTGTTTGTTCTTATTCTCCCCCATCAATATTACTCATTTTGTGAGACCTATTACAGGTTAAATTGAAAAAAAAATAAAAATTTTAACAAGTGTTCCGATTGACCCCTATCAGCGGGGTGATTCGGAACACCCATAATTTCCTATATATTTTAATAATAATTTTTCAAAATGCTTTGTCTTCGCTTGGAATATCAAAAGTAAAGCAAGACCGAAGTTTTTACCCAAAAAATCAAATTAAAAAAAAATCTTTTAACTACTTTTTTTACAATCAAAGCTGAAAAGTGTTCCGATTCACCCCATTTTACGGTACTCATTACACACACACGTGTTTGAGGGAAGGGCTCCTACTTACCCCGTAGTTTTCCCGAGAAGGGGTAAGTGGGTCACCTCATAATAGTATAGCTTTTAAAATGAAAAATGAATCTGATAAAGAAATTTCTAAGATGAAATAAAAGATAATTATTAAAACTTAGAAAGAATTAATAGCTCAGCTACACAAACTTGTTCAGCTACACAAAACATTAGCTTGTAACTATGTATTTGTAAAAATTGCATAAAAAACAACCATAAAGTATTATGTAGCTCTAATATTAGAAAATGATACAAATGGAAAAACTACTGCTGAATTTGCTAAAAAGAGTAGAAAAAGCTACTTTTTATTTCTTTGATGCAGATGATGTTAGAATTATAGCTGAGGATGAAGTGATAACTCTCTGCCAGCTAACTTTAAATAGACGCTGCCATTGAGTGTTTTCATTTTTTCTCAACTTATAGCTTTATCTATTTTACCAAAATCGATGTTAATCGACCCTATTATATTTATTTAACACTAATTTATATGTAAAAGCAAAATATGTGCCTAAGGTCTTTTATTGAATTCCACAGATGCATCTGTTTTGTATTTCCGAAAATTATAAAACCCCATTTTACGGTTTATAATTTTCTGTCATACAGATTTATGAAAATAGATATCTCGTTAATGGATACCCTCATTAAAAAATATTAATTACTAAAATGTTACATAAGTTCATCAAGTAAGACCCACAAACCCCCAATTTTATATGCTCGATTTAAATTTAAATAAATAGCGTGTGGCCCACTTATTCTTCCTAATTGGTAAGTGGGGCACACTTGTCATTTTTTAAGAATTATAATCATTAAAAATATTTAAAGCATTGTTTTGGAAACAATGATGAACTTGTTTTTATCAATAATGTCTAATATCAAATAAGTCAATAAGTTTAAATTATTTTGTTTCAAAACTTTTGTATAAGGCTGCAAAAGTGAACTGTTTGAAAAAAGGGTCCCACTATTCTGAACCAACCTTGCTTGAAAATTACATTATTCAAATATTTCTGAATTTTTCAACAGGTTTACTTTTATAACAATGAAAAATGTAATAATTTCTCTGTGCATCTACTTGATTGACATTTTAGGAGCGCTAGATATTTCAACCTGAGAGTAAGGAGAAAATTAAATAAGATTCTATGCATACAAAATAAGTATAATAAAAGGACAACAAAAAAAAATTCTTACCTTCAACTTCTAGTACAGCAGAATGCATATTTTTTCCAAACGAATTAGATACCAAGCATGTATAATTTCCAGAATCTTTCGGGGAAACCGGATCTATCGTTAAAGCTGACATGTCATCGAGTGTTTTTATTTTTATGTTTCCAGTTTCTGATAAAATTTTATTATTTTTAGACCACTTAAACGTTAACGGCGGTGTCCCTTGTTTCAGAAAGCAGGCGACGGATGTTTTTTCCTGAATTTGAACCATTGTTGGAAAAGCAAATGGTGAAATTTTGGGAGCATCTAAAAGCAAATAACATAAATTATGCACACGAATACTTAAAATGCATTTTAAATTAGCCAATAAGCTATTTAAAGCAGAAAAGCGTTTAAAAAATAGTTCACATGAATGAGAAAAGTTGTCTCTCGAAAACAAGAACATAATGCTAAAACTATATAATTTATTATTACATTTTATGTAAATGTTTTCAGTTATTAGGACAGGGGAAAAATCGTTTATTGATTCATTTATTTAAGGTTTTATTTAGTACTGCGTTAGATATTCACTTTCTCAGTAGCAATAAAACAAAACCCAGATTTATTTACAGTACATATATTATTAGTTTAATATTTGTCTTTTATACGGTGATTTTTCTTAATAATATTTCTATAATGGTAATAATAATCTAATAAATTGTATGGATTTATTTTAATCATATAAAAGAGTAAACGAATAAATAATGGTATGTATTTTTGATATTCATTTCCTTAATTTCTTGCTAGACCAAAACCATGCATCTTGTTTAAAGATTGCGATTGGGATTTTTAAACAAAATTTAGAAGCACAATAAAAGTAGTTTAAAACTGTTTTATTTCTTGAGCATATTTTCCTTCAATATATATATTAAACAGAGAGAGATGAGAGTAAATAACTATATTAAGATGACGTAATTCAATAAAGAATTTGAAGAACATATACATAAATTTTTGCTATCCAAATAAATGCAATATTATTTTAAAACTTTTTTCACGTAAAGAGCTCAAGAATATATAAATAATTTATAGAGTTATTAGAAAAATGAAATAAATTTACTTACCTGAACCAAAGCATTGTTCCACTATCCATATAAGTGAAGTGAGTTTGAATATCTTCTGGAACGCAGGTTGCATTCTTTTTTTAAGAAATCTTTGATTTCTTGAAGATCAGTTAATAACCACTTTCAAATAAGTCTCTGCTATTCGTTCTTTAATACGACCAACACAGTTTAGTACCATGGCGTCAAAATGCGTTTTGTTGTTAACCAACTTTGCGAGGGCTCGGAATCGCAGCGCCACATCACGGCAATAAGAGAAACCATTTGAAAAAATATAATTTAATCGAACGAAGAGTGATACTTAAATGGTAGTTATTAGTATTTCAGTTCACAAATATGGGAGAATAAATTTGTTAGTTGAATATGCATTTAATAGTAAAATTAAAATAAATTCTTGTAAAAGTAATATTCGTTAACTTTTCTAGGTTCATTACATGTTTTAATAATCAGGCGCGAGAAAAATACATTTACAATCAAATTAAACAGTTTGCAGTTATGAAAGAGCTACGTAGCATTAAATTAACCTGAAAACAAGCTAACACATAATAAGTGTTAATAATTCATAACGCATAAGTGTTTTTATCGATATGTACATAACTTATTGTTTTTTTTAACCAAGCAATACATTTTAATAAATTAAAAATGATGTACATAGCAATGGTGTCTGGTTTTGCAAATCGGTTGTGGTGTTTAGGTATAATCGAATAAGGAAAATGAAAACTAATACAGGGTTTACATACATATCAAGCATTAAACTTAATGGAAACGATTTTTTTTTTTTTTTCAAAAGAAAAAATGACTAAACTCATCAAATATTATAATTTTTCAAGTTTTTGCTCTGCAAATAATAAATCAATGCCATGTTTATTCAGACAATCACGTAAATAGTAAAAGTGTTTTAACTGAAGTGTAAGAGAAATGTGGGGTGGAACACCCACAAAATGTGCGATGTGCTTATGACCTCACAAGCCTTTTGGAGGGCACTGCACAACCGTAGCACCTCCAGAGAACGTGCCTGTGTAATGTTCTTTCTTTTGCAAGTGTTACAAGAATTCACTCAAATGCATATACACAGAATATCGTACTTAACCACAGAACTTCCATTTTTGGTGTTTATTATGACAATTCTATAAAGACTGGTGTGTGTGTTTAAATTGAAACTCACTGTATTTGTGAAACAACAAAAGAATCGTTCATCTGATTAATAAAATTGGTTAAATTGAGCAGTTCATCTGAAGAATGCTTCTTCGTTAAAGTACTCCATGGTGATTAGAAAGAAATTGGTAGTGAAATTTTATTATACTGAGCAATTATCTCTTAATAAAAGTCATAAAAGTCAACAAAATACTAAAAGTAAGACTATCTTGGCTTCAACATTTATGTGTACCATTTTTTTTCAGTTGCAAACAGAAATCTTTCTCCTTATCATTAATCTCGTTTTGAAAAATGAATCTCTAAGCTAACTGCAATTATTTTTTTGAACACAACTAAAATTTGCTTGCTTTTTTAATTTAAGTTGTGTTGAAGCGATGAACTGATTATATATATATTCCATATTTTGTATACCGTTCGACTGTTAGAAACATATGCTAAATACAAAAATATTTGTCGAAGGACTAGCTTTAGTCTAATAATATCCACTTAGTAGCTGCGATTGAAAGTAGTGATTTCTGCAAGAAATAGTGGATTGTAATACCATAAAATCAGAACCGAATACAGCGCATAAAAGAGTATTCTTTCACTCTCATATTATGATTGTCTGATATAGTCCATTACCGAAAAAATAACTCTACAAACGTAAGTCTTGAACTTGACAGGTAACTAGCAAAGCATTACGCATACAAATAGACAAAAGGTGTTCACGACAATAGATTCAATTATACAATAGTTGCACATTTACTACGAGTTTACATAAATACAAAAACACTCCTGATAGTCACTTAAACAAATGCTGTAAAAAAGAAATAAAACGTTGTATGAAAATGTAAATTAGAAACCATAAGTTTCAATAATATTTATTTTGTTCATTTTACCATGAACTACCAAGGAGGCCGTTTTATGCAGTCTTTCACCAACTTCATTATTTACTTCACATACGTAAGTGCCTTCGTGTTCCTTCAAAACTGGGTTCAGAGAAAGTGAACCGTTTATAATTCCCTTATTTTTGTACATAACAGTCGAAACTTCCTGTTTTTGAGCAGGACCTGAAATATGTAAAAAATGCACAAAATAAACAAGGCACTTTATTCATTGAGAAGTTAAACTCACATAAACTTATATTATAGTTAATAGTTTTTTTTAAATTAGTTATTCTAGCATGGATAACATGTCTACAGCTGAGAAAAACTGTTAAATTTATTTATTTTTGTAAAGTAGTACATATTTAAAAAAAAAAAAAAAAACTTGGAAGAAAAACAACGCCTTAGGTAGGGTTTTAAATATATCTAAAATCCTATGTGTTTCTTTAAGCAATAATTTTAGCTTTTTGTGATAATTTTCAACTGTTCTTAAATGCTAATGTTTTTTTTAATGTACGTATAATGAGTATTTTACGTTTTAAGTTACTTAAAAATAAATCTTGTGAAAAGTGTTTTAACTCTTTTTTTCAAACTAATATGCTAAACTGAAAATAACATATTTTTTAAAAAAATTGCTCTGGTTAAGTAAATTAGTTAAAACGTTAATCACTAAGCAGAAATGTGAAGTAGTAAAGTAACATTTGTGAAATCTTTTTTTTTTTTTTTCTTTTTGCCTGCTTTCCCGTTAAAGTAAAATAAAGACGAAAAAAACATTAAAAGCATTAAAAGTTGCTGGATGCATCTTAAAAATATCGAAAGTAAGAAAGTGAGGAAAACAAATTAAATAAATATCGAAAAATAAAAAAATTAATAGAAGGATTTTCAGATGGGGAAAAATAAGTCCCTGGCGGTCTGTCTGCTTCCTCCTCCCCCCCAATAACTTTAAATGAATAGTCCGATCTGAACAAACTTTTTTTTTTTTCGAAATACTTTGAATATACTTTCGAATGACTCATACTACTATATAGCTTTCACTCACTCCTATATAGCTTTCGAAATGACTCATCAATTTGAACAATTTTTCGCTCAACTTTGAACCGTGTAACCAACCTATTCTCCATAATAACTTTTAAGTGAACAGTTCGATTTGGACAAACTTTTTTGTTCAAAAGATCTCGGCGAGGATATCTCATTCCCGTATTTGAGTTTTTTATTTAAATGATTGTTTAATTATTCAATTAATATTGGCTAAACTAAGGGATGATTAAAGTCCAGTTTTTTATTTTATTTTTCTATTTATTTATTATTTTTATAAAGACAACGGGACTTTAAGGTTCACCTTATATAAAGTGACCATGTGTAATATAATTTGAAGCTTTATTTTTGCCGGTTTTTTTTAAACACATATAATTACTAAATTGTATGTTTAAACTCCAACTGCTGTTACACATAAAACTCGATTTTAGGGTGTTTTATCTCTTGTACTTTTACTGTGCAAGTTACTTCATACACATTATCGAAAACAACTCTTTGTATAAAACCATTTTTAAAAAGATGCGGTTGTCGAAGGTTTTTTTTTTTTCAGGCTACTTGGATTTTTTAAAGCAAGCGAGCATAAAGTGCAAAATGGTTAACAACTTCTAATCAAGTATTTTAGGACCGTTAAAAAGGAAGTCGGTGATTTTGATTTTGGACTAATCTTTGGATCGCGAGTAAACTTTTCTGTAAAGGACAAACATATGCTACAGTGAAAATCATTTGAGACATTTTTTCTGTTTCACCTTCTGCATTGTTTCCTCAATTACTTACTAATGATCTATGTTCATTAGACTATAAATGATAATCAAAATATCTAAATTCTTACACATTTTGCACATTTCTAAAATTTCAGGATAGATCATTTCCTACTTTTCTAGATATTCACGTACATACATTTTAAATACCTGGAACCCGGTCGTTTAAGACAAGTTTATACAAGTTAAAATGCTTTAAGAAATGTGCGTGGCAGTATTTCAGCACGTATCATATATTTTGAACCTTTTTTTTTTTTAAAGAAAATGTTTTGAAATAGTTTAGAATGCTAGTTCAAACGCATACAAATGCAGTGAAAGAAAAAGAAAAATGCGTGAACACACTTTAAAAATTAAATACAGGGTGTCCACTCCTATCGTGGACCAATAGCTAATTTATAAACCGTTAGAGATAAGCATATAGTTTATTTAGGAAAAAATCTCCAAACTATGAAAGGAATTTTGGGTCTATTCAATGTTTTTCAAAAAATCAAATTTTGAAAGAGTTACGAAATTTAAATTTTTATACAGCCCCCCAGTCCTATCAATCATATTTAGTAAAACATTCTTGACACTGTAACGTTTAAAACTAAAAAAAAATCATTCTTCCACCACAAAAATTGACCGAGTTATGACGTTTTGAAAAATCAAGATTTTGCATGATTTGCATGACGTCATCGAGCGATCGCTCGATGACGTCATGCGAAATCCTTCAAAATCTTGATTTTTCAAAACGTCTTAACTCGGTCAATTTTTGTCGTAGAAGAGTGATTTTTTTTTAGTTTTAAACGTTACAGTGTCAAGAATGTTTTACTAAACATGATTGATAGGACTGGGGGGCTGTATAAAACTTTAAATTTCGTAACTCTTTCAAAATTTGATTTTTTGAAAAACATTGAATAGACACAAAATTTCTTTCATAATTTGGAGATTTTTTCCCAAATAAACTATTTGGTTATCTCTAACGGTTTAGAAATTAGCTATTGCTCCACGATTGGAGTGAACACCCTGTATATGCATTTGAACTAAATGATAAAGCACTACATGTAGTCATGTAGCTGTCAGTGCAGTTTTGAATTTTAAAAATAGGAATGCCATTTCTTAAATGTACTTCTTAAGTATCTATTTTCATTGATAACTTTATATGAATGTCTAGTTGATAATATTAGTGAAAAAGCATACATAGATCAGAATATTTCTGACACTATATTTTTAATTAATTATATTTTTCATTAAAATATTATTTTCTCTAAATTAAACATATTTTTATCTTTGATATGTTTGAATCAATGTACTTTTTTATGTTAAACACATTGCACGCACTTACGCATACGCTTATGTCAGCTTGTGGTAACTCACAGCCTTATAACGCGAATATTCCATTGTGTCTAGAATACTTTTGAGTCTCAAATTCTTGACAAGGTTGTAGAAAATTTCTATAAGTTCTTACAATTACTTAATTTTACATTTTATGAATTAAAAAAAAATATTTTACAAAATTGCATCTGAAGTTTAACACGAAACATTCATTTCGATAAATTGCTCAATCCAATGAAGTCATATAAAATTATTTGTTGTAGTTATTGAGAAATATTGTAAAAATGCTTGATGCATACCAATTTTCTTCCAAATAATTTCTGGGGTCGGCATTCCACCAGCATTACATGATAGTGATATAGCCGACCCTTCTGTTGTTTCTTTATCTTCTGGTTCTTGGATCCAAAAGGGTGGAGCTTTGACACGCACAATAAAGTAAGAAAAATGATTATTAGCCTTTATAAAATATAAATATGTGTTGATGTTATGTTTTAACATAATTTTCAAAAACTATCACAAGTCTAAAGGATTACAGAAAGGTAAACAATGGCAAAAATTAAGCAAGTAAAAATTTGAGAAACTTCTTAATATTATACAAAACAGTATTTTTAATTAGAAGTGGATCTTTGGGGAAAAAAACGACGGTGCTTTACTTTGTCGTAAAATTTCCTTCTATACTATTAAATAACGGATATTAATGTCCGTAACATTGTAATAATATGCTTGTTACTGTAGCAACTTTCGAATAGCTATTGCTGACTATGTTAAAAGGAATATTCTTAAAAATGCTCTAAGCCAAAAAAAAAAGAGTAGTGGTCTCTTTAATATTGCCTTCTATTTTCCTTATGAAGGATGTATCTCAATGTTTTCTCGACACATGTTTTAATTTAAGGGTTATTATAACGGAAATATATGACATTTAAAGGTGTATATGAAATATATATATTTAAAAAGTTCAATTACTATACTAAGCAAAGTAAAATCTTGAAAAGATGTTCATAACAAAAATTAGCTTTTTAATTTGCAGAACGATAATTTGGTCGTTTTCTAAATAAAAACCGATCAATGTGTGTTAAACAATTATTCAATTAATTTCCTAGACTTTCGAATACATTTACTGTGTGTTTTTAACGTAGCATTGTAACAGTAGATACATATAAAAAGTTATTTCTCAAAAAAAAAAGAAAAAAACGCACACACAATTTTGTATATTTAATGAAGTTTTAAGACAGTATTTCTTAACCTTCTTTGTCCCACGGACTAGTCAAGATTTGAGAAAAAACTTTGCGGACTGTTAAAATTTTCTTTTTTTGAATTATAATAAACAAGTATCCTTATAATTTAGCTACGGTTACATCCGCTAATTGTAAGATTGTGTTATAATTTAAGTACAATAATATCGAAAAGTATTTAACGCGTTAATTCTACATAGTTGAATGAATATCTCCGGGGACAGCTCAAATTTTTCCACTTCCGGACTAGTGGTTGATAATCTGTTTTCAGTCATGAAAACCAAAATGGTAACGTAAAGGATTAATAATAGAATTAAGGGAAATAAAATACTATGAGAAGAAATGCAAAAACCAATTCCTTATCTAAACATATAAGTTTATATCGTTTTGATAAATCTAGGTTAATGTGTTGAAAACAATATCGATTACATCCTGACCTTTCTTCATCAAACAATATTAATACTTGACGCTACGTTTTATTCGCAAGAAATTAAATTTTCTTCAATACTTCATATATTATGAAGATACAGTTTCTTTTATTTTCAGTAATAAGTATTGATAATAAAATAAAGTAATATATATATATGAAATATTTCAATGATGCAAAATAGAAAGTAATCTTCCAACGATAAAGAACTTACAAAGTTTGATATTGCGGGAAATTTTTAGCATAAATAATTACTCGAATTTAGTCATTTATTTCGCATTAGTAAAATGAGGAAGTCTAGAACTTAGGCATATACAAGAGTAAAATTTCAAAGCTGTGTGTGGATGAAAGTTCAGGACACTTTGTTATGATTTTGATTCATCAGTTCAAACACTTATACATAGATATGTTTTGACGTGATAAAAATCTGTACTCTAAAAATGATATAATAATGTCTAGAATAGTTTGAGAATTACGACAAACTTACCTCTTACAACAAGAATTACAGAATAACTTGTTGTCCCAAAGTCATTTTTGACGACACAGGTATAATTTCCTGCAGAAGATCCTTTTATTGGATCAATAACCAAATTCGAAAACTTATCGTTCATCTGAATTTGATTTGAAGGATATTTAATCAAGTTGCCATTTTTATACCACTCAAATCTTAACGGTGTTTGTCCTCGTATAACTGAACAATGTAGACTTGCAATATCTCCGATCTTCAATTTTGAGGACAACTGAAATGGGTTTATTTCTGGTGCATCTGAAAAGATAAAAACAATTATGCAGCGTTACGCTAAAAAAAAAATACATTTTAAGAAAGCGTTTTAATTTCGTGATACTAAGTCTCCGTATAACTAGGCTTCCGCTTATAAATTTTTAGACCTTTTATAACATTTTTTTTTTTGAAAAAAAGCATGCTTAAAATGAAAGTAAAATGTTTTCTGAATAATTACTACTCTACAGAAGCGTTTTAAAAATCTTTAATATCTCAAGTTGATGAAGGCTTTAAAAAAAATCCTCAGATGGTACACAAAGTTAACGACATATTAGATTACAGAGAGATAGATAATTTGAGCTCTAAGCAAAGTTCAAAGCAAAGTGTTAAATAATTATTCAACGTAATAACAGTGAACCAGTGTTCGGAAGTAGCGCGCTACAAGTAGCGAAACTACTGTAGTAGCTACATTTCTTAGTAGTTTGTAGTGTAGCGCACTACTTTTTAAAAAAAGTAGAGTAGTGAGTAGCGCGATACAAAAAAATAGTAGTTTGTAGCGATTTCTGAAAACTACTTTTAAATAAAAAGATAAATAAATAAATGAAAAAATTTAAAAAAAAAGAGAACGAAGGAAAGAAAAACAAGGTTTTTCTTATGGCGAATATTCGTAAAAATTGTAAAAAAAATCTAAAAAGGACAAATTTTTACAAAAAAAAAAGGAACAAAATGGAAAAGTAACAAATAAATTCAAAGACAATTCCTATTTCTATTCTATATTGGAATGAGGTAATTTTTTAATACACTGCGATGCAAAAGTTTAGACAAAATGCAAATATGTGAATAAAAAGAAAACTATTCAACGAAATGCTTTCAAATTTCTACTGCAGGTACACAATATGGTCCCAAATACGTGTCTGGAGTTATTATAACTATAACTGGAATCAAATTTTGGATAGTACAAAATATACTTTTGTACATTGTTGCAAAAGTTTAGACAATAGTCAGATTTTATGCAAATATCCCTTGAAATGTGATTGGTGGAGGAAATGCGGGACTGTATTATTCATTTATAAAGTGCAGAGATTGCTGAATAAATAATCAAAATCTCAAAAGCTCTTTAGTTCTCGTGTAAAGAAGATGAGAAAGTTTGGAAGCCGAAATTTGAAAATGAACCTACTTTATTAATTTTTTGTCTTTTAAATCGGCTCAAGTATGGTAGTACATTGCTTTTTACTTTGTGGAGAGCAAATTCAGACATGCGTATCGATCAAAAAGTCCAAGAAAAATTATATTTCTTAAGGATGAAGGAATTGAAAAAACGGCTCAGACTGACGATTCGCCCCTTAATCCTACAAAACTTCAACTTGGGTCAAAAACAGCACGTGACAGCATAAGTAGATGAACAACTGAATCGGAATGCATAAAAAAAACAAAGAATTGTGCTTGAGCCTTTTCGGACAGAGTGTCCCAAATAAGCCAGATTTTAATGTGAAAAGCAGCATATGTATCATCGTGACTAAAAAATGAATGGTACTTTTTTTGATAAAAATTATTAAAATTGGGATGGCCTAGATGGATTAGAATTCTTTTCGCGGGACTTGAGAAATATCCAATGATCATATGCTGTGCTGTTTTTACCAATAAAATCTGGTTTATTTGGGACACTCTGTCTGAAAAGGCTCAAGCACAATTCTTTGTTTTTTTTATGCATTCCGATTCAGTTGCTCATCTACTTATGCTGTCATGTGCTGTTTTTGACCCAAGTTGAAGTATTGTAGGATTAAAGGGCGAATCGTCAGTTTGAGCCGTTTTTTCAATTCCTTCATCCTTAAGAAATATAATTTTTCTTGGACTTTTTGATCGATACGCATGTATGAATTTGCTCTCCACAAAGTAAAAAACAATATACTACCATACTAGAGCCGATTTAAAAGACAAAAATTAATAAAGTAGGTTCATTTTCAAATTTCGGCTTCCAAACTTTCTCATCTTCTTAACACGAGAACTAAAGAGCTTTTGAGATTTTGATTATTTATTCAGCAATCTCTGCACTTTATAAATGAATAATACAGTCCCGCATTTCCTCCACCAATCACATTTCAAGGGATATTTGCATAAAATCTGACTATTGTCTAAACTTTTGCAACAATGTAAAAAAATATATTTTGTAATATCCAAAATTTGATTCCAGTTATAGTTATAATAACTCCAGACACGTATTTGGGACCATATTGTGTACCTGCAGTGGAAATTTGAAAGCATTTCGTTGAATAGTTTTCTTTTTATTCACATATTTGCATTTTGTCTAAACTTTTGCATCGCAGTGTATAAACCACTTTTCGAATTTTTTCGGTCGATCCTCAATCGGTGTATTCTTGTTATTTATTTATTTTTTAAAAAGTAGCGAAGTAGCAAATACATTTCAAAAGTAGTGTAGCTCGCTACATTTAAAAAAAAGTAGTTGTAGCTGTAGTTAACTACATTTATAAGAAAGTAGTTGTAGTTGTAGTTCGCTACGAAAAATATGTAGTTTTTCCAACCACTGCAGTGAGCACAATATTTTTAAAGGTATATTTTGGGAATTCAATTCAATTTAATCGTTAAAAATTCGTGCGTAGATTTTTCAACGATTTATATACTATGTTCTTAAGATTTTATAATCTTAAGAACATAGTATGTAAATTAATCTTAAAATTTATATAATATGTTCTTAAGATTTTATAATAGCTCGAAAAGAAGAGTGTGCATATTAAAGAGTGTTCTGTATTGGTTACGGAAAGGATTTCGTTTCTCCTTAATTTAGTGCATAATTTCTACAATAATATTTTCTACAATATAAAATTTGAATGAAAAATAAAAGTAAAAGTGTCTTTTTAAAAATATGAAGATAAATCGCAGTTACTCTACCGAATTTTTATTTTAAAATAAGTTGCCCAAATTTGGTTATTAGTAAAAATGTTGTCCATGAAAGAAAACTAACTTCTATAGGGTTTAAGGGTGCTCCCTTAAAACTGTGACGTAATACGCATGATAGCGATGGTTTACAAACAGCCTATTTCCTAGGAATATTCAAGAGAGTTTTATTCCTCCTACTTCCATTACTTTAAAGCTAATAAATATTTACCACAAATTAGTAAAAAGCAACACTTTTTAACTGCTCATAATGTTACGTAATTCACTTGGCTTTTATTCATTAAAGCAAACATGATCTTGCAATTGTGTATATCTGTCTTTAAATTAACATAAGTAAATCACAAGGGAAAAAACATGTTACACAAAAATATAACAAGACACGTTTTGACTATAAAATATTAACGTTATAGAAATTATAAGCATACTATTTTTCTTTAAAATAGAGCAATTTAATTGATAAAAAATAACCTTTTCTCGAATAAAACTTTGTGAAAAGAGTTATTTACTACTATAGTTGGACTACTGTTGTTTTTATTGTGTTTATTTTTTGCACAAAGTTAATGAAAGTATAAATAAGAAGTGTCACTTTAGTTTCTATGTTGATTATGTGGTTACTATATTAAAAACAGAAACAAAACATTAGTAAAAAGTTAAGATAGTAATTTTTGTGCGACCTGATGAAGTGCAAAGACTACATCAAATAAAACTTGCATTTATACGGTCACAATTGACTAAATATAAAATATTTGTAACAGGAATTTTCGATTTGGTTTCATACTTAATCTTTCTATATTAGGATCATAACCAAGAACTTTGATATTTTTAATATGTTTCATGGATAAATAGGTACTGTATATTTTCGGAATAAATATTCGTTTCTGAAAATTATAGTTAAACATCTTAGAAATACAAATTTGATAGTCAATTAAAATTGTTGACTTGTAACTACGAGAAAATATTTAAAACTACATATTCAAATGCTAATAGTAAATGAAAATGCAATTAAACAATATTAAAAGAAAATAAACTTACCATTACATCTAACAAGATTTGCTGAGGAAGCCAAAATTATTCCTGCGAACTGAATGAAGACTTCTCGCATACTGAAAAGTTGTTCAGCATTCAAATACCACTGTCAATCAAACTATTTGTATGAGCTATGTTAATTGGTTCAAATTATTATAAATTATAAAGAATCATATAATTTCTTGTAAACAAAAATATTGATGAAATCCAAAAGCTAAGAGTGCGGAACGGATAATGGCGTTTTATGAAGCGGCCTGAACTAAACTGCTTACTATAGTGTATATCACAAGCATGAACAACTAGCGCCACGTGTGGGATAAAAATTGAATTATTATACTTGTTTTCTTGGTATGAGGTAAAATGAATTACTAAATTGTGCGATTTAAGAAAATGTATAATACTGTAGTTTACTCAATTAAATACTTGTTGCAGCTGAAGGTTTTTCTGTGTGTGTGGTTTTGTTAACGATTTTGTCTGTCTTTTCATGAAACTTAAATGTACATTAACTTGAAAGATGCATAGTACATGACTTCAATAATAATAATAATAATAATAATAATTTTGTAATAACTGGCAGAAAAATTAAAACAAAAATTTAAAGTTTTTTTCTATATGAATTAATACAATATAATTCCTACTTACAATTATCTGCTAGCAATTTATCTCAGACAAAATTCATATTCTTATTGGGCAGGTTTAAACAAAATGCATTAAAAACTCGCCGCTCTAACTGTTTTACAATGAAAGAGATTAATGAGTAAAGTAATATACTTCAAACAGCATAATATATTCCCGGAAATTTTGATAGCATAATAAGTATTCCAGAACATTTCAATCAGATAAATATTCTGCTCTTACTTATACCAGACACATTGCTTTTTCTGATAATATAACATAGTCACAACTACTTTGAACATCCATAGAAACGATTTGTAGTGAAACCAAAATAATAATTCATGATTAAACCACTAGTTCAACTTAAATGTCTCAAAAATCAGTTTATAATTTAAGAAAAGTTCTATTAAACATAAGTCATGGTAATAAAAGCATAAAATAGTTATGTAACACAAACGAATAAAATATCAAAAACTTATTTTGTGATATTCCGTAAATAGTGACATAATGATATAAAAATAGTTTATGTACATTGTATAAGCTTCTAGTTTTTTAGTTATAATTATGCTGCTGTGTTAAAATAATGAAGTTCAATTTCTCGAGCTGGAATTAAGAGTGACAAATATGAAAATTCCATGAATTAGAACGCTGTTACTTACATACGCATTCATGACACAAAATGTTATTTTATTCTGTCGCTTTTCCAGATGTGCATTGTTTTTAAAACACAAAACATGAACTAAAAGGGTGACATATACTCATATCATACATGACTAATATATACAAACAAGATTGAAAAATAACATTTCTTAGAATAATTTTAATCCAGCCAACTTCTTGATATGTTGAAAAATATAAATCTCTAGTAAATATGCGTTACAATCTCACCAATTACTGATAATAAGACTTTTTTCTCAAGCGTTTCTCCAACTCCATTGTTTACTGCGCAAATATACGTTCCACTGTCGTCACTTTTTATGTCCGATAAATAAAGAGAGCCATCCTCTATTTTGATCCGATTGTGAGTAATGATATTAATTCTATGTTTATCTGAAAAGAAAAAAGAAGATTGACTCCTTATTTTTTTCAATTACTATAAGAAATGATTAAAATTTTCATTACTTTCAGACTACTTTTGATGACGCTTTGGACACGCACATCGGTTATTAATAAGGGTCGGATCAATCAACGTTGTAAACACATAATCAGAAGTATTACGTTTTTATAAAAGTAATGAAAATTTGTTTTTGGAAACTCTCCCCACCCCCGATTAGATATTAATCCAAGAAATAATTAATCAGCAATCAGCCTATGGTTACCAGTTGAGCTGCCTACATTGTAGGATAAAAAAATTTTTAGCAAAAAAATGGTCTCAAGTTTTCAAAAATAAAAGTCTTAAATTATGAAAAACCAAAAAAAAAAAATCGCGTTTTTGCTAAATTAATTTTTCCGCGCATAAGAAAACTACGACGATAAAGAAGACTATGTGTAAAGTTCAAGACTAATTATTCAAGTAATAATCAAAATACTAAATCAGACACCGGATACAACCTTTCAGCGTGGTATTAACGTAGGTGGATTAATTTTTAAGCTTTATGGAAAAAAAGACAATGAAACAAAAATCTAACAACAGTTATATAAAACAAATTCTATATACGTCATGTAAATATGTATACCGACCCCCTCGCCCTCGAAAAACTTTTAATTACATATTTAATAACATGCCAAATAATTTGCATTCAAAATTTACATAGAGAGTTTCATAGAAATAAATGATATCAAAATTTTTCCTCGGAAGATAATTTTTAAAGTGAACTTGGTAAACAAGTGCTGCTCTTAAAATTAAGGATGTTTTCCTGTGCATCTATTGTAATAATTAGCACTAGTCAAATTATTTCAAATCAGCTAATAAAAAGACACACCTATCGCGAAACTTTCTTTTAAAACAAAATGCTGAAGTTAAACTTTTACCTGACAGTTTCGCCCATTGGATTCTAGGTGGCGGAAATCCTTTTGCAGAGCAAGAAAATTTAACACTTTCTCCCAATTTTATTTCTTGATCAACGGGCTCTGTTAACCACTGCACTGGAGCTGAAATAGATCTTTATGAATATCATACCAAAAAATGTTTAAATTACATATGAAACGAAACAAAATCATGATAAGACTTATATCAATAATAATAAAAAAAAATCTCTTAAGCCCTTTCTTTACCTACATTTTTTGTTAGTTTAGTTTTTAAACAATCGGTTAACTCTGCATTGAAATTTATTAGACAAAGGTCTGAAAATATACAATTGGAGAATAAAGATTAATTACACCACAATTATTTATAAGAACAGTTTGCGTTTTAAAAAAGGCGTTATACAAATTTAGCTAAGGAAAATGTTTTCCAGAAAAGCTCACATCTACAGCATTGAAATGCATTCTAGTCTAAATGGTGCTATTCAATTATGATTAAAAGAAAAGTTTTATGTTAATTTTAAACTTTTAAATTTGCAGTAATAATTACAGTAACTTTATGCAGTAATAAAATGTACAGAAGACAGTCCACATAGAATTTTATATTGTTTCAGCAATTTTTATTTTAATTCTTTAACTTCTCTGAAAGTATCATCTCTTCTGAAACATTTGTCCAAATTAAGTTTTTAAAAAGAAGTAGATCACTATTTTTAGAGCGACTATTGAACACAGTAGATAAAGAAGTAGGAGTTTGCAATTGTTTTCATCAATACCAGTCGCTAAATTTTATTATAGCTTAAAAAATATAATTAAAAAAAATATATATAAAAAAACTGTATCACAGATTTATTATTTTTACAGAAGTAAACAATCTTAACTTAAAACTTATGTCATCTACGATTTTCCAATGATTTAGTAGCCCATGCCATTGAAGCTATGTAGACATATTTGTAAAGCTCTAAGTATCAAAATTTAATGAATAGTGAAAAACATATTACCTTCAACCGAGAGCACAGCAGTATAGTTTAAAGTACCATGAGTTGTGCGAACAACACAAGTATAATTTCCAGAGTCTTCGGAAGAAATCGTTTTTATCTTCAGTAGTGAATAATCAGAATGGTGAGAAATTTCAGTTCTGTCGTTTGTTTTGATTTGTATTTGGTTTTTTAACCATTTAAAAGTCAGTGATTTCTCCTCGGTTGTAACAGAGCAAATAACCTTTGTCGATTCTCCTTCACGGACAGTCGTTGGAAACATGAACGGTTGTATTTTATATTTGGTGGCTGAAATATGATAAATTACTTGCAGTTATTCAGCTGTGGCATATGAATCACAAAAATGCAATATATTTCAAATATTAAACTTTTTTAGTGAAACATCAACTAATCGTATTCATATAATAAATTCAATCATATAATGAACTTAAGGATTAAAATATTTTCAAATTTCTTACACTAGAAAATAACATGCAATGTAAAAATGTTAATAGAAATAATCTGGTACTTTGCTGAGCAGGAGAAACAACTCCAGGGAAATTCTTTATCTTGTTATGTGTAATTTGTCCAGAAAGGTTTAAAAAAAAATTCCAGTAATGACGATAATAAGTTTAAGTTTGCCAATTGGATTTTAAACGTTTGAGAAAGAAATTATTAAAAATATATAATTGGGTTTATGGTAGAAGATATTTCAACTTACCACTTGTTCTCCATAATAGATTTTGGTAGATCACAAAAACGAACGACGAAGCAAAGAGCATTATCCAACGCTATTAGTTACTGTAACGACTTGATTTCTGTCACATCTACAAACGCACTATAAAATATTATAGTATTTAAACAAAACATGACTACATCATATATTCCGTTTGTAAGTGCTAAAATATCCTATGACAGTTCGCCACTTGTCAGTCCATTAAGTACATCAGTCATACACAATGGCGTGATGTTACAACTTTATCTGAGTCTAATGTACAACTAGCGCCACATACAGGACAGAAAGTAAAACATTTTTGAATTATTTATAGTAAATTTAGGTATTTCAGTTTTAGTATGTCTTAGCATGCAATTCTTCTGAATAAGTACCATGGTTTTGGTGATATTGGACAAAATAATAATATCAAAAGATACAATAAACGAATGAAATAATGCATTATCTACCCTACCATGAACCAAGATTGTAAATTTTCGTTCAATTGGATCTCCAACATCATTTTTTGCTCGACATAAATAATTTCCATCGTCTAATTTTTGTACAGGTGCGAAATTCAAGGTGAAATTTCCAATTTCTTTGTAATGTACTTTTCCCGTATTGATGCCATTCAGAGAATCTAAAAATTTAATCAAAAATCAATAACGTGAAACAGTCATTAAAATGATATTTATTATGTGAATGAAATGTAAATAAACATTCATCTACAAAATGAAACTATTTATTCAATACTTTGCAATAGTTATAAATTTGTAACTATAAAACATTAATGAATTCCGTTTGTTCTTTGTGCTTTCATTTTATTCATTTAGTTTGATAAATTTCTAATTTTGAAAATTTTTAAGATTTCATTCAGTCATAGGTTTTAATCAAATGCTTCGTGTAGTTTCAGTTTAAAAATTAGTAATGTGTTTTAAAACTTCAAATACGACTTTTCAGAGATTTTTGCATAAAATTTAACTACGTTTAACTAAGTTCAGTCTCATTAAGAATGTTACTTTTTTGAATATTTTAAATTTATTTTAGCTACATGCAAGAAATAATTGCATCATTTTCTACTGCATTATTCAAACTATTCACAATGTTTGAATAATGCAGTAACTTAGACTCTGCATAACTTAGAATATTCATTTGTTATAGATTTGCTTAGTTACATTTATTTTAGAAAATAGCATTACCTTCCTTTATAATAGAAATTTTTGGCATTGGATATCCTTTTGCAGCGCAAGTCATTCTAATAATCTGGCCTTCTACTGCTTCAATATTTTCTGGCTCTTTTAACCATGTTGGAGGTGCTGAAAGAAATTCCTTATGCTTTACCTTTTAATTTTGCTATGCTATTACAAATAGTTTATAATCAACTGTAGGTGATAAATTCCTGCATTTCTAAGAATGAGCCTAATACAAAATGAATAAATGAAAATGATGCTCAATTTTCCTCATAGTTGTATGTGAAATGCTATATCCATTTTCTATTCATTTGATTTAATTTTTGAAAAAAAAAAAAAGTCCTCCTCTAAAATGATGAGTTAAAATAAAATGCACTGAGATTGTATTCCGCGCTTTATTTTTCTTTCTGTTTTATCTTTTATTTGGGGAAAGAAAAGGAGAAAACGAAGTGGTAGCGTTTTCTTAATTTTTTTGTTATTTCTTAGCATTTGCGAAAAATAATTGTTCTAAAAAACTCTTTCCTGTTTCTCTGCATAATTTTACGAGTTAGATTTTAAAATGTTCAGAGTTTGTTCTCAGAACTTGTATAGTTTGAATGCTTTATTTTATTTTCTTTGTTTTTCCATAATATTATTTTAACAATCGGGCATAACACGAAGATTGAATAGACCAAACAACAATAATTTCATGAATTGTATTTACAGGATATGTGATAGTTTAACGTTTTTTTGGTTTTTAATAGTAATGCTTGAAGTTTAGCAAGTCGAACTTTTATGTATATAAACATACTCGTTGGTACAAAAACGTATACATAATAGCTATAACTCATTGCGTAGTTCGTATTTACAGACAGCATGGAGAAAATCTTGAAAAAGTTTATAAGTAATACAGATCTATTACGCACATACGTTATGCCAAATGTGACATGGATAAAATGTGCGTAGCTTTTATGCAATAGTAAAATAAATTCAAACCACTCTACGGGTGAATTTGTTTTTATATGGCTAGTTTTGTGACTAAAGAAATAACTTTACGTTCAACTCAAGAATTCGTTCTTTTAACGTACTTGAAAAAGTGTAGTAATCATTTTTACATAAATATACTTGGAATAGATTTTGAATTTATAGCTAAAAATGTCGTAACTATATCAGTAATTTTCAGTACATTTTTAAAAATTTTATGACAAAATATTTTAAGTCTTTCGAATAGATAATTAACAGTATATTGCACAAGCTTATTAATTAAAGGTATTCGGGCTCTTATTTTTTTATTAAAACAAAACATTAAACATTTTTACAAGCAGTTTTTAACCTTAGTTACATTAAAAATTAAATACAAAAATTACCTTTAACGAGCAAGAACGTCGAATATATGTCTTTCCCAGTTCTGCTCTTAGCAATGCAAGTGTAATTACCAACAGAGCCATTTTCAACAGGGTTAATTATTAGAGTGGAGTGTAGCTTGCTGGACTCAATGTTGATGTTTTTGGACGTTTTTAAGGGATTCCCATCCTTGTGCCATTCATAAGTAAGAGTTGAATGATCTGTCTTCACCATGCATGTAATGCTAGTTTTTTCTCCGAGTTGGACATTTTGCGGAAATTGAAAAGGTTGAATTTTTGGAATATCTGTAACAGAAAATATTAAAAAGCTACAGACACAATATGCAATACATACAGAATATTTATACCTTGCAATCAATTTTGAGCAATATTAGTTTTTTAAATTCAACTACGTATATTCTACAAAAAAATTGAGATGATTTTTTTTCCGGAATTTTATTTCTTTCATGTATATGTCGATTAAAAAAAATAACTTGTTCTATGCCAATGGGAAGTTGGTACATAAGTATTAACCCTTGTGCAATTTTCAAACTACCCTGTTTTATTACTATTTCGTGTCTGTCCGTCCTTGTTAGACGTTAAAATTTTTATAGAGAAATTCATATGTAACAATTTTTATTTATGCATTAATTTACTTTTTAATATCAGTGTTCAAAAATGTTAAGAGAGTTTGAGTTTCAAAAATTAGCTGCATGGACTTAATAATACGTGCATAGGTGGTGTACAGCCACAAAAACTCAGATGTGATATGTAGTTTTTGTTTTCAATTAGGAGTTAGTAGTTTATAAACAGCTATGTGTGGTAACACAATTTAAAATATCATATACGAATTTTGTTTTAAAGCTCAATATGTATGGAAAACGTACACATGAATGTTCAAAATTCTCTATTTATATTTTCACTTATTTATTATTTTGGCTAAATAATACATTTTTTACTTCTTTCTAATAATTCAAATACTTGGAAAAAACAGATATGATACATGATTGCAGAAAGCGACATTTCTTTACTAAAATGCGACACTGTCACGTATATTTAAATGGAAAAAACATTCAGTGGTAAATATATCGCTTATATAGATAAGAGCTGTTTCATAATATGTCACTTATTTTTACTTATAAAAGAATAAAGAACAAATACCATTGAAAAACAGATTAAAATACTGCTAAATTGCTTTTAATCCGTAGAGAATATTTCTGGAATTTAAAAGTATTGAGGAACATATCGTTCGTGTTAGCATTGATATTTAAAAATAAAATAAATTTATATGAAAATGAAAAATCTACATTTAATCTACTGTAAAGGCCTTTAATTTCGCGGGCCGTAATTTTCGCGAAAATGAATACATCGGTGATTTCGCGGGCCGAAAATTTCGCGAGTTTTGCATGTACAGAACCGAAAGTTGAAAAAGTCCAAAGTAAAAAAAAATTCGCGAGGCCTAAATTTTCGCGATTACGAAGTGCTCGCGAAAATCGCGAAAATTAAGGCCTCGCGAATAAAAAGGCCTTTACAGTATATGAAATTTAAATCTCTATGAAGACATAGCTACAACCTGCGACAGCATATTAACACTACGAGCATTAGTGTATAATGTAAAACATTATTATAATTATTATTTAAGAAGAAATATATATATTTATAACTTACCCTCACTGAGTCCAGCTTGGAAAACGTTTCCAAGAGAAATCCAAAAGCAGGCACTTAAAATTTCTTCCCTGCTATATCTTCTCATGATTTCTTAGTGTATGATAAGCATAATTATTTATGATATTAGATGCCTCTTTTACAAAATGAGTTTATAATGGGCTGACGCAAAAAGAACATTTATTTCTTTACTAGATCAGTTTCATTGGCACACACAGCTAGATAATATGCACAGAAATGGCGTTTAATAGGAGGACGTTTACAATACAAACAACTAGCGCCACGTGCAGGAGAAAAAAGTAACTAATACTAAAATGCTTAAAATGTCTAATTTGATGTATGTTGACAAAATATTATCTAACAATGTTTTCAAAATACACTATTATAACATTGTAGTGAGCAATATAGTAAACATTTCGCTGGTTGAGTAATTAACAGTTAAATAGTTTCTGAGATATACAGCAGAATGCAGTCAAAAATATAAATAATGTGTCCTATTCACTCGTGAGGCAAATTGATTAGAAAAAGAGTGAAAAAGGAGAAAAATGTTCAACATATTAACAACCGACAAAAACATATTAACAACCGACAAAAATGGGGAACCTAAATGTAAGTTGCTTTCATAATTGTTCGAAATAAGTAGGGGTTTTTTTCAACACAAAAACATTGCCAGGTCTTTGAACACTAGCTATTTGCACAACATAAATTGCATAGTTTGATTTTACAATATTTTATACAGAGAAATAAAATACCGATTGTCTTTTGCAGTAAAACGGAATCAATTTTTGTTTTTATCTTATTAAATATTCGCTTTCCATTAATAGAGAAAAGCGTGTCAAAGCATGAAGTATAAACATTTATACAATATAACTTCGATATAGAAAGGTGAGAGAACACGTTTTTTGAGAGAAGCGTGTCAATACATGACGTATAAACATAGTTATTCAATGTAACTTCAATGTAGAAAGGTGAGAGAGCACGTTTTTTGAGAGGAGCGTGTCAATACATGACGTATGAACATAATCATACAATGTAACTTCGATATAGAAAGGTGAGAGAGCGCGTTTTTGAACATGCAATGCTTTTTCATTGAAGGAAACAAAATTTTCGCTGATAAAATACTATTTTACTAAATTTAAAAATAAACAAATGCTTTGAGTGCACCATAAAACAGTTCATACCATGTACAGTAAGAGAAACTATTTTACTAAGCGGCTCTCCAGCACCATTATTTATTTCACACTCGTATCTTCCTTCATGGTATTTTAAAGTTGGGGAAAACGTCATAGTTCCATTCAGCGATTCTTGTACTATGCTTATGCCTTTTTCCTCATCCTTACCACCTAAAGTGTTAAACATATTCTTTCATTAGTGTTTTAAAGCGTACAAGAGCCAATATTTAGAAAAGTGCCAATTTGAAGTTGGAGTTTTCTGAAAAAAAATTTTTTTTGCAGAAAAAAACTAATATTGGATTTTAAGTCTAAATCGGGTCTAAATGCAAGAAAATAAAAGGGGGGAGGTCAAGGAAGTTATTTACCCCCTCCTTAGATTACTCACTTTTAAGCCGTTACAGATCTGATGAATGTTACAGATCTGATGTTAATATGAGCTACATATTTGAGTTTATGCTTTCAGTCTTCGTTAACATTTCCAAATATGATATCATTTCCTTGTATTTTTAACATAGAATTAAGATAATTATATTAAAATATATATATTAGGCTAAAAAATCAAATTTCATTATAAAAAAGCATTTCTTGGAAATAAAAATGAGCGATTTAGTTTTTAGATAAAATAAATTATGAGATTACCAAATCCAAGCTAATAAAACATTTGTTTTGTTTTAAAACAACACACAACTTCAACTTTTTCAACACACAACTCTGCTGCTTGCTTTTCTTTAATTAGTTGCAGGAAATTTAATTTCTTGATCAGAAATTCAAATTTAGCATGGTAGTTATTATCTAGTTATTTAGCGAAGTTATAAGAAATTGAAGCACCAAAAAAAAATAAATAAATAAAATAATAATAATTAAACTTAATTTCTGCAGTGTCAATTTTTCTTATTTTACTAACTTCTATTGTTAGGTCATACAAATCCACAAATGAAGCAATTGTACTAAAACTCATTGCTTTTCACTTTTTAAGAACAAAAATATTCAATATATATGGCTAAAACCTATGATTTTTGATTTTATAATTCTGAAACGTGTGAGTTAGTTCTGTAACATATTCGCTGTTTTTCAATGTTACCGCTCTGACAAACTGACAAAGTTTTGTTTTTATTTCCGAGTCGATCGCACTAAACCAAAATCAAACACGTGGTTTTTTTCACTTGTAATAAAGGACTATACTTATATATAAAATAATTTTTAAAATAATAAAAACTGCGCATTTTAGAGCTTGTTACCGATCTGATGACTCAAATGACACGCATTTTATAAAATCACTTTAAAAAATCTTACCTACAATTTTAGATGCAGAAATGAAAATTTTTAATTGCGGTTCGATAAAACATCCCACCAGGTACTCAGTATCACGTGGTATAGGTGCAGGAAATGGTTTTGGGAGCCTAAACATAGATCGGAAGTTATTGTTACCACTCTGACGGCAGAACTTGGGACATGCTTATTTCGCATCAGCTAGAAAATCAGCAATCGAATAAAACAAAAATGAAGTAAAATATCAACAAAGGGGTAAAAATAGAATCGTTTTTTGTGCAAGTGCGTTTGAAAGTGCGCATGACCTGTTTGTATGCTAAGCTTTGCTACTGGGGACACGTTACCGATCTGATTTTTGATGTATAAAAACAATATTTTCTGAAGAAAAAAAAAAATTCTGATGTTATTAGATGAAATGAAAGCAGAACCTTATCTTCTTTCTGGGGAAAATTATTTTTTTAACTAGTTATTGAAATACTAGTGAAAATTCACTTGGGACTCAAATAGGCACTTTTCTAAATATTAGCTCACAACTATTTTTATAGAATGAATCACAGAGAAAGATAATGCAAAAACAAATGATTATGATGAGCAAATATGCAAAAAAAGTGTGGGTATTAGTCATAATTCGCTTGTATTCATAAATAGACCTATCTACGAAAAGAGAGATGCTTGAAACACTGTTAATTGAAGCGTAGCCATTAAGTAATACATGCGAATCCTGAATGACACCGTTCGCTTTGTTTTCTTACCGCAACACTTCACTTTAATGTAAGTGAGTATATTAGTTTTGAAATAAGTTGCTGTTTCATTTAATATGTACTTGTAAAGCTAAAAAATAACTAATTAAACATATTTGCTGTACCAAAACTCACATTTCAAATTGAACTATCTTCACGTGCACGTTAATATTGTTCAAAACTATAATAGAATTCTAACATAACTTGTTTGCTATACACCTTCAGGAAAAAAATTACGACATTTTTTTTGTAAATATGGTTTAATAGCATACTCAATGCATTTTTTTTAACTTGATGTAAAAGAAACGCTAGTAATTTGAAAAAAAAACTATATGAACCGATTTATGTCACGGAAAGAATTAAAAATCATACAGATGTTTCATTAATGATACTAATAGAGTACATATAGGGTTTATTTTGTTGCATACATTTAAAGTAAAAAAAAAAAACTTCATTTAATCTTTAAAAAAAATACCTATGGCATGAGGACGTAAAAAGCATGTCCCTGTATTCACGTGCTTTAGAGAAAAATCCACATTAAAACATGCTAAACCAATGATTATGCTAAAGCAATCTACTTAACTTCTTAGTTTGTATTTTAAAAAGCAGAAAAAAACGTATACAGTTTTAGATAAAAGCAATAACTTACCAATTAATATTTAAGGTTTTAAGTTTTAAAATTGTTAAAATATAAGCAAAATCGTAAGAAATTTTTAAAAACTCAATGAATAAAATAAGACTTAAATCATCATAAGAATAATTATATTAATACAAGCGGGATTTCAAACCAAAATGTTAGTTGCTACTCGAATAAATACCTTTCTTTATGCATCCTAATCCTATTATTTTCTCCATTATTTCCACTGAGCAATGAAAAGATTGTCTTACCAACTCTTTTCCATGTTATCTTTGGAAATGGAAATCCAGATGCTTTGCATTCAAAGGAAATCTTCAAACCTTCTACTGTATCTTTGTCATTCGGTTCCGTTATCCAAGAAGGTGGTGCTTAAAAAAAATATGACTGAATATTTGCTCTAAATTATACTTTTTTATATGTCACTTGTGAATAACTACTTGTGAATATTTATTTTACTGCTCTAAATTATACTTTTTTTATATGTCACTTGTGAATAAGCTATATTTCACGTATAAGTGTAAATTTGGTTTTATGTGAAGATAAAATCAACATCTACCTAATTTAACACAGTGAACAATCTGTTTAGAAAAATCAAACGAAATATAGAAAGCATTTAATAGTTTTCGTAATAATAACTACTGCAATTTTAATGAATCGTCTAGAAATATGAATAAAGCAAAAGTACATACCAGACTTTGTATTAATGTTACTTTATGTATTTATTGTTAACTTTTCAATATAAAACTGCAATTGATTTTTTCCGCCTCTTTGTTTCTAATTATAATATCTAAGAAATATGAAGTAGACATCAGGCAATTTTCTTATGCGTGTATATTTATTAGTCTTAGTTGATTTATGCATAGTTATATTCATCCAAAAATTGGGAAAGTAATTTCCAAACGCTAATGTGAACTCTTAAAAGTAATTTTCTGATGGAATAATAAACGCTAAAAAGGAGAAAACGATTCACAAAGTCGCAGAAAATCTATTAAATATATATAATTTAGTAAATAAGTCATTTTCCTTAAATAGTATACTTAACAACAGTTGCATTTGTACAATATAATGCACGCTATTAAAGAGAATCAATATCTTTTGAGGAATATACTGCCGTGCTAAGCACAAAAGTCGTATCTGCACTGTTTAAAAAAGCTGAGTTAGTGTTACCAGGTGGTTATTTTCAAACGTATTTTACCTAAATACAATGTTGTATGGTCATTTATTAGAAAAAAAAAATATTTTTTAAATGTTTCTGAAAAATAATGAATCAAATATATGGAGGCGTGAAACTTTGAAAAACGATTTCTCAGTTTGTATTTTTTTTATCATTAGTAATTATAGGAAGCGATTTTTTTAATTTTTAGAAAATACCTTTCAATTCAATTTAGCACGCAGAAAATGGACTAAACTGTGTTATACTAAAAATAAATATAAAGTTGTTCAACACTTCAATTTACACTGATCATATTTATTCATATAATGAATTTTTATATGTTCAATGCACAAGTCAAAATATTTGTGATGAGAAAATTTATAAATATATGTCAAAATATTTTACAGCACATATTTGTATCTTACATACAAATATATGCATACTTAAATACATATTTCAAATTTCTTTTCATGCAACGGATACTATGTTTTAAAAAATGGAAAAATTATACAGCAATTTATAAAAAATATTTAAATGAGAAATTTTAATATAAATAATATGTTCAACTATCTTTTGAAAAAAAGGACGAACATTGCTTACCTCTTACACTCAAATATGAAGAAAACGAGTTCTTTCCGAATGCATTGCTGACTATGCACGTGTAATTTCCGGCAGATTCTTTAGTGACTGGATCTATCAATAAGCTTGAAACTTTTTCTTGCGTATTGATGTTAGCACTTCTCTTTAATATTTTGTTGTTTTTATGCCAAGAAAACTCAAATGGAGGCTTTCCTTTCATAACTGTACAGGTTATGCTTAAAGTGTGACCAATTCTAACATTGTCAGGAAAATTAAAAGGCTGTATTATCGGAGCTTCTGAAAAGATAAGACCTTATAGTATAGCAAGGAAACTTTTTATGAACAGTTCTTGTTGGTAAAAAAAATTAAAAACTACGAATTTGGAAAATTGCTTACCATTCGCATCTGCCAGTCTCAAGAGTACTGTTATTAGCAATGGAATAACATAGAGTTTCATCAAAAGTTCCTTGAAAATATCAAGTGATTCCGTATATACATTTATATACATAATCAAACCATATAACTGGATCGGCAGTATATATACATATATATATATATATATATATATGATACTGTTGAATGACGGTGACACTAACCCTGTGAAAGTAAAGATAAACACGGCGGCGTCCTCTTGCTGTCTGCGTGCGCTACAGAACTACACAGCTATATACGCACAACTAGCGCCACATACTGGATCATATCGAAATGAAATGTTGTTTGACATGAGAAAAAAAAACAATGTTTTTAGATTCGTTAGTAATTATCTCGGAAATAAGGAATTTTTTTTAGAAATTTTGCTTTTAGCTTCTAGAATTTTTCATAAGCCAGGCTGCACTAGCACAGTGGCATGTAGATTATGTTTATGTTAATGGTTTGTAAATACAAGGTGGTGTTGTAAAAGCAATATTCTTAGCAAAAAATTATACGTATAAAGGGCTTAAAAACATCTTTGAGTTAAAACCCTTTCTTCAAATACAAAGGGCAATGGGTAGCACTGTTATAAATGTCCATTACCAAAAGACAGTTTACTCTAAAGGAACAAGCACAACTTTTTTGCTTCATTAGACGTAAGTCTATCATTAATACGTTAACATTAAAACACTTGAAAGCAGAAGCAGTCTATTTGGGTATTTTTCATTTGATTTTAAGCATTTATTTAAATGCTGTAGTTAGCATGTAAAACGTGTTATATAATATAAAGAAAAACAGAAATTTTAACTGATATCGATTTTTTTAACATGGAACAAAAATTGTACTACCGATTGAAAATGTTAAGCAAAATTTATTTACTGTTAAATTTTGGCAAGCAAAGAAAACAGTCTAGTACAGTAACTATTCGTGTCCATTGTACCATCATCTAGAAGCTAAGAACACAGAGATATCAGCTTAAACGTTAATAGTGCACGATACATAATAACTTGTTAAGCACATGTGAAAAATTCCATGATGTAAATAAATATCTGCACAACTAGTGCATTTGTTGGTATAATTAATGTTACCGTACTTATTATTGCATACATTTATATGGACATGTTGACAGAGAGAACATGAAAAGCCTACCGTGTACGATTAAAACAGCACTTTTTTGTAAGGTATTTCCAATTCCATTGGAAACTTCACAAACATAGGAACCATGATCAGATGGTGACGCGGAGTTAAAATGCAAAGTTCCATTTTGAAGAGAGTTGATAATAATGTGTTTTTTTGAATGTGTTTCTTTCCCTAAAATTAAAAGAAGAAAATGTTCTAGCAAATATTTAGTTACTTCTGCAAAATCAAATCATATAGAGTTTCTGCTAAATTTTAATCGTTATTGCTAAACATCTAATAGGATTGTATTTAATTTGATTCATCAAGTAAAAATTCTGCGCATGATAAAAAAAATAAACACGTTTTAACCCATTAATGCCTAGCGTCCCTTTTTAGGGACGGTCCAAAAAAGGGTCTGAATTTCCCCAAAATGAACATTTCATCCAAATAATAGTGTTCAATTAGAACCTTGGTATTATTTCAATTCGGTAGTAACAGAGTGCAGCACATAGCCATTGTAAAGTGCGTTCTATGGCCGTTTTAATATGATCTTTATCAAAAATGACATCGTTCACAATCTCGAGAAAAAAGCTAAGTTTTCAAAACTATTCCCAAATTCACAGTTTATGTTAATTGCTGATTTTATTTCTTCTTATAAAATGTCTTTTTAAATATTATATCGTAGGCAGAAAAACATTTAGAGAAAAAAGTATGTACCCTCTGGGGTCTATCGTAACTTTTAAGGGACGATTTTTCCTTCCTTAATAAAAAAATAATTTTTTACACAATATTTTTTTAATTATTTTTCCTGTCCATTAAACACTATTTGTAACCAGTATACGAAATATCTTTGGGGAAAAAAATGTCAGGCATTAATGGGTTAAGTAACAATGTTTTAAAAATTATTCATTCGACATTTCTATATCCTTGAGGTGCATCTAATCAGCTTCGATAAACTCTGCAGGAACGTTTTTTGTGCAATATTTTTTTTTTAATGATATCTGAATACAGATAGTACATTTTTTAAATCAAAAATAAATAAATAAACAAATAAATAAATAAACAAATAAATAAATAAATAAATAAACAAATAAATCAATATAAGTTACATACAACCATTATGTTCGGATTAAAAATTCGATTTTTTTGACACTGTTTTGTTTGGTGCTTTGTTTCCTTAAAGATATTTGTCGAAAAAATATCTTTAAGGGAAAATCCTCCTGTAGCATTAGTTTTGTTAATGTAAAATCAATCTATAAAAGCATTTTATAATCTTTATCAATCACAAAAATAATTAAGTCTACAAGCGTGGTGGTGCATGGGTACAATGTCCAGACTAAAAATAATACAGTTTTCCGATTGGTCTTTGAAGATATTTAGGGCTATCTTTTAAAATAATCACGCGTTGATTATTATCTAAATGCATGTTAAGATTAAATAGCTTCAAGCATTCAAGTTTTTCTGTTGTTTGTTGATTTCCGCGGAAAGATTAATTTTTTTTTTTTATTTAAAGCAGCTCCTTTTAACCCTGAAATACTGCCCTCAATGAATTCTGCAAAAATTTGCATCTATTATAATGATTTTATCTAGGTTGAGCATTTATAGTTTGCGTGGGTTAAGTTGTTATTACTATTGAAGATTGAAACTAAAACGTCTCGTACAAGTATATCTATTCTTTTATTAATTTTCAAAATTTAACGCAGGAGGAAATCCCATTAAAAAGGTTTCTTCAGAAAATAAGAATAAGAAGTAACTTGCTTACGTTATTGAATCATTATAAATTAACTACTGTCATGTTGCTTAAAAATATTCATATCTCCGTTACCTTTTTTCATCCACAAAATAGTTGGTGTTGGGGATCCACTTGCTGAGCAAAATAGCGAAACTTTGCTTCCCGCTACAACTTCCGAGTCATGAGGCTCTTGAACCCATATTGGTGGAGCTAAAAAATGGAGGTACTTAAATTTTAAGCAGAAGATATGAATTTCAGAGAAAAACGATGTACGAGAGTACGAAGTTTAACAAAAGTTTAATGTTGCCAATAAAAGTAAAGGTCTAATATTAAAGTGCCCTATCCTATTATAACTAATTTTTATATGTAGAAAAAAATAAACATTTAGTACGTTCTTACAATTTTAAAATTATTTGAGTCAATAAAAGAAAAAGATGCCCTTCATTTTCAATTGCCTCTCATTTCTTTTTCAGCCCCTTGTCCAAGCGGTCCGAATTGTTATATCCATTGGTTTTTTTTTCTTCTTACAAAAAAAAAGGTTATCCATAAAAGTATTTAAATCCTTTTAAATACTTTTATGGACAGTTTTACGGTAACTTTTAGCATTTCAATTTGTTTCATTTGCTGTGCGTGTCTCGTGACGGCATTTGATTCAATGAAAAAATATGAATAATTATATTTATATATATATATATATATATATATATATATATATATATATATATATATATATATATATATATATATATATATATATATATATTAATGAGAAAAATGCGATTATTGCTAAATAAAAAGTTAAAAACTAATTTACTCAAATCCAACGGAGAGGAAAGATTTCGAAATAAATTGGAGATAAAAAAAGCATTAAAATGATAAATATAACCTTGCAAACTAAACAGAAGAAAAAGACTTTTAGCAAGCTGAAGCAAAACTAACGTGTTTTAAAATAAAAATATAAGCATTGCATTTTTTTTTTCTATTGCAAAGTATTGTAAAGCATTGCGTATTTCAATATTTTTGTCCTTCTTGTGCACATTTTAAGGGCTTAAACAAATGACAAACTTTTAAATTAAAATAAAAAAGCACCTTACTCTTAACACTTAGATGAGCTGTGTAGTTGTCTTCTCCGCTGTTGTTGCTTACTAAGCAAGTGTAATTCCCAACTGATGTTTCGTCAACAGAATCAATCACTAAATTTGAAAGCATTTTGTTTGAAATAACATTGATTGATGAGCTTTTTTTTAGTGGAATTCCATCCTTTAGCCAAATGAATCTCAAAGGTGGTTTTCCTCTTGTGAGCGCACATGTGATACTTGCCATGTCTTCTGTTTTTATTTGGGGAGGGAATTGAAACGGTTGTATCTTTGGTGAATCTGTAAGGAATATGATAAGTAATAAAAATTTTGAGGAATAAGTACAAGAATATTGCATAAATGATTCTAAAAATATAAACTCAGTGTAGAAAGTTGATTTCACATAAATGCCTTCACAAAATATCTAATCTTCCAAAAAAAGCAATGTAATAAAAACATGTTAGTAGGGTCGAATATAAATGTACTCCATCTGAGTCAAAGTATTTTTTTTTAATTTCTTTCAAACTATGTTAAAAAAATATCAATTTTATATAAAATAACTTTTATGTAAATGCTCAGAAAATGTAGCGAGGTAGCGTCGTCCTAAGTGCTAACCAAATACATTAATGTAGTCAATATTTTTCCTATTCATACTTTGTTTCATTAAACTTTTTTTTTTGAGAAAACGTCTCGAAGCAGTAGTTGTCCTAAAATAAATACATCTGCAATCAGATTATTATTAAAATATGGTTTATTATAATACTTTTACGCAATTAGCCAAATTTTGTGAACATATTTTTAAGAATCGGCCTTTTTTTAAAAAACTGAGAAAACGAAAGCTATAACGTATAAGTACGATATACGAACTTTTCTACGTTTTCGCAATTTTTCGGAGCAGTTATAACATTATGCTTACATTTTGAATGCATCACCTTAGAAAAGTACATGTATTTTGTTAAGAGCAAAAACATTACGGTGCTATTGAAAAATTTTAGTCCACAAGGAAGATATTTAACGCGTCATGAGCATTTTAGCAAATTCCGAAATATTTATTTAGGTTGTATATAGTATGCTTAAAAAATAATGATTTTGGCATTTGAAAGAAAATTTTCAAGGAAAAAGAATCAATTTTGCGCTCTACCGATAAAGAATATTAGTTGAGAATGTAGATCGTAGTTTAAAACACTCTTCTCAACAATTCAACCTTGACAATATAAATTTAGTATGATGTTACTAAAACTTAATTTGTTATTGAAAACAATTGATGAAATACTAGCATATTTTTATTTCAAATCAGTTTTAGGAGTGCATTTCTTTAAATTATTATTTTTTTTTTATTTCTATATGAGTTGCTTGTAGATCTCAGATATATAGCGAAATGAAAAACATAATGATGAAATTTGTAGTTTTTTTATGAAATGCAAAATGTGAGGTGTGACATATATTTACAAGGAAATTAATTTATTTATACTTGAAAATGTAAACGAGAAGAAAGACATTTTAAAGAGCAAAAAACATGAAATTTTTAGAGAGATTTGAAATTAACTTACCGTTTGAAGCAACTGTGTGAAGCAGAATATAAATACACGGGATGAGCTTGAATGTAAGATTATGCCACAAATGCATCTTCTTCATATCATTGATATGTATGTAAGTTGATCTTCAACGTTATTGAAAAACAATATTTTTCCCTCTAAAATCAGTAAATAGCAGAAACACACAAATGATGTTCAAGATATTCAGAATGCATGCACTTATACGATGCATCAACGTAACGCTTCAAGTCAGTTACGTATCACAATAAGAGATGAACAACTAGCGCCACGCTTGGGACAAAATATGAAACAAATTAATCTTCAAAATTGGTAGTACATCATAAAAAAGTAATATTTTTATAGTATTTTGATATATGAGATCGTATTATCTTTCTTAACATTATAACAAAAGTTTGTTTTGTCGATGAAGTCATTACCTACACTCGTATTGAAGTAAATATTACGGTAATACGAATTTGAGAAAAAAGGTAGAAAGGCTTTCCTTTGGTACATACTAGTTCTGATTCAAATAGGTTTTTCCAAGTTTTCATATTCAAAACATTGTAGAGCTTTGTGTACAAATGAGCTGTTCTGCTGAACTGCAAAAATGAACTGTTGTTTTTACAATATATTACTTGCAGCGGAGGTTCCACTTAAAAACTGTAATATGCACAGTAAAAAACTAAAACTAGTAATATAAGTTTCTTACAACTTTAGTAACTAGTAATATAAGTTAGCAACTTTACAGATTATTGCCATGAAATTTAGCTGCATTATACTGTAAAAACAACAGTATAATATTGGCAGCATAGATTCCAGTTTAAAACTGTAAAATGCACGGTAGTAAACTGTAAAACCGGCAATTTTACAGTTTAGTACTGTAAACTAGTAAACTACTGTAAAAGTATCAATTTTTCAGTTTATTACTGTAAAATTAGCAATTTTTCAGTTTATTACTGTAAAATTAGCAATTTTTACAGTTTATTACTACAAAATTAGCCGTATTTACTATAAAAACAAAATTCTTTTTTTACAGTGGACAGACGATTTTGGTGACAAATATACAGATATGAGAGTTGCTAGAATCTAGTCTTTACTCTCTAAATATGAAAAAATACAAAAATATAGAAAATTACCAAAAACAACTAAGTTAAATATCTTCTCAATGGACAGCCCAATGCCATTGTCTGCTGAACAAATATATTTCCCTTCCTGATGCTTCTGGACGGGTTTCAAATGCATGGTGCCATTTTCAGCTTCTTGAACTATTAAATCCTTTTGATCTAGAAAGAATAACTTCTAGTGAGGGAGTCAGCAGGAAAATTATATAAAAATACATGCGTTAAATTTAAAGTATGAAAATACTCATTTCTAATCAACTCACATAATGTCGCTAATAGTTTTGCAACTATACGGACATTGATGGAAGCAAACCGATTTTTTAGCATAAATGAAAGCTACTAGTATAAAAAATATTTTGTAACTTACGAATGGCTTTTTGTTCAACTAAAGAGAAACAAAAATTGATATGCAAAGATAAATGACAAAACTAGATCCGAAAAATGTAACAAAGAAGAGGGGGGGGGGGGTATCATAGCAAATTTTTTGGTTGTTGCACATTTTAACATGAAGTCGACCCTTCAACAACATTTTAATGACATAATTATCTAGAGTACATTATTCATGAAAAAACCACTTTACACGTGTCTCTAGTCTTAATAGTCTTCAAAATCGTGCGAGTGCTTTTTTTTTTCTTTTTTTTTTTTTTTTTTTTCATGGCTGTACCAGAAGTTTTAGCATAAAACTTTCTAGGAATATCGCATAATTCACAAGGCCAGAGTTTATAAATATTTAGAAGAAAAAATCATCCATGTTTGCGCATAAAGTTTTGAGCAAATTCAGGTCAAAATTTTGTTGATTAGTAATCGCAGTATTGCATACGAATAAACGTGTGAAAAGTAAAGGCACACAGGCGATGAAATTACTGCACAAATAATGACATCAAAGAATAATAATAATAATATAAACTGCTCTAAATACATTAATCATTGCCATTGCCAAGAGAAAATATTAAAATAGATCTTCATTCTCTCAAAACTGTAAAATCACCTAAGCATTTTTAATTCTTCAAAAACTATTGGAGATTAACGTATTATTTAACCTATCGTGTGTTTCCTGTTTAATTTGCAAAAAAAGCATGCATGTGATAAAAAGTTATCTTAGTTCGTCAATCACTAAAATGAGAAAAACAAAAGTAAGGTTTTTACTTCTAATTTCATAAATAAAATGTTATAAATATTTATATTCTTCCTGCCTAAATTACTATCCCATTTTTGTTATTCAATTTAAAAATTTGAAATAATACTAAAATATTCAATCCTGTGTTTTGCTTAGGCTAACAAGTTAGCAGGAGAAAAAAAGAAAAAACTAATAAAATATGTTTTAAAAATAACTTCATTTCATTTTGTGGAAATAATTTACGGTAATAATTTTCACTACATTCACTTGTTTTGTATATTCTTAAAAATATATCACATACTAAGTAAAATCAATCAAAATTTAACATGTTAAGTTTAAAAAAAAAATATCCACATGAACCAACGTATGAAATTTGAATGACGTAAAAGTTGCAAAGCATCACATTACAAAGTCTTTAATAGTATCGAGTAGTAATATCAAATCTTTAATTGATTCGCTTACCATATAGAACTGAACATAAAAACAAAATAAAATACCTGACTTTCTAAACGATATTTTAGGGCTTGGTGTCCCAGTAGCTGAGCAAAGAATTCGAACACTTTCTCCTTCAATGGCTTCAATGTCATGGGGCTCATTGGCCCATGATGGTGGGGCTAAAAAAATGTACAATTAGATAGGTTTAAGAAGTTTTTAATTAGCAATAAATAACTGCTAATTATGTTACTTTATATTGGATTTCAAAGATAAGCATACGTTAATAAAATGCAGTAATGTATGAAGATCTATATTTTCTACCTGTATATTATCAAATGAATCAAATAAATATAAATTGTACTTATTTATTTTTTCTTGTAACTAAGCACTGTTATTATTACGAAAAAAATCATGCAATTATTTTGTAGTGTTTTATATGGCTATATACATAATGATTTTTTAACAACAACTGTTTAAATATAACGAGAGCAAATCTTAATATTTAAAATCAAAATACAAAGAAACCACCTAAATTATTCAAAAATCACTTGAAAATATAATGTAGGATGCACAGTATATTATATATTATGAGATATATAATATTCAAATGCTACCAAAATCACCAGACTATCACCTACCAAGACCTGAACCAAAGTCTTATGATTTAAATTCAACAAAATGTATGCTTAAGCAATAATAAAATTATGAGATGAAGATGATTCAAATTAGAGAAATTTTAATGTAATATTAACTTAAGAACAGAGAAAAGTAAACAAGTTCTGTTAAAAATTACACAAATGACTGAACTTTTACCTTGCGTGTTAATATACGTAACTCTAAAACAAGATTCGATCTCTTAAAAACGAGAGCACATATTTTTCTACAACTAATTAATAAATTTTTAATAGGAAAAGTCGACGAGGTTACCTTTTACTGTTAAAAAAGCTGAAAAGCTATCCATTCCATGAGGTCCACTTACAACACATGTATAGTTTCCAATAGATGATTCGGTAACTGGATCAAATACTATGTTGGAGAATTTTTCGTCCATTTTGATGCTTACTGTTTTACTACTTTTTAAGAGGTGTCCATTCCTGTACCATTTATAAGAAATAGGAGATCCACCACGCATTATCATGCACGTAATTATGGTTTTGTCTCCTATTTGAATATTTTGAGGAAATTGAAATGGTTGGATTTTTGGTGATTCTAAAAAGGAATACACATACCTATTAATAATCAAAGGAGCATTAATGCATACATCAAATATATATATTCATTATAGCAACAATTTATGATTATCTTGTTTATTGATTTTTTAACCCATTAATGCCTGAATATTTTTTTCCAAAGATATTTTGTATACTGGTTACAAACGGTGTTTAATGGACAGGAAAAATAATGAAAAAAATATTATGTAAAAAATAATTGTTTTATTAAGGAAAGAAAAATCGTCCCTCAAAAGTTACGATAGACCCCAGAGGGTACATACTTGTTTTACTCAAATTTTTTTCTGCCTGCGATATAATATTTAAAAAGACATTTTATAAGAAGAAATAAAATCAGCAATTAACATAAACTGGGAAGCTAGGAATAACTTTGAAAACTTAGCTTTTTTCCTTGAGATTGTGAACGATGTCATTTTTGATAAAGATCATATTAAAACTGCTACAGAACACACTTTACAATGGTTATGTGCTGCAGTCTGTTAATAACGGATTAAAAAAACACCAAGGTACTAATTGAACACTATTATTTGGTTGAACTGTTCATTTTGGGGAAATTCGGACCCTTTTTTGGACCTTCCTTTTAAAAGGACGCTTGGCAGTAATAGGTTAAAATCAATTCATTTTTTTACTTTTTGCATATTCTAGGAACAGTTTGGAGTATTTTTAAGAAAAAGAATTTTAATGATCAATTATACTAATGATATATATTTATTTAATATAACATATAGATGCGAGGAAATGCTATGAGAAGAAATTTCATTTCTGAAAAGTCTTCAAAACAGTTTTCAAAAAAAAAAAAAAATCTATACAGTTATCATGAAAATGAGAAATTTATTTTTTACTCTTGCCATGGGCCGTACGGGAAATAGTCTTACAAATAAAACGCTGATACAGGAAATTTTTGAGGAAAATATTACGACTTATTATTATGACTTATTTGATCTACAATTTGACTAGTAACTTAAATTCAAAAAAAAATCGGAGTTTCTTAGAATTTGATGCGCAGTAGGTTCGAAATTTTTGACTGCTTACATTTTATCTTAAATACACAATTTTTTAATACTTGATGTTAAGAAAAAAGTATACAGTTAAGTAAAATCACTTACCATTCGCAGCAGAAAGGGTGAAGATCATCATTGAGATGCAAACTAAAAGCATTTTTCTTGAACTACACTGAAACAATTTTGCAACACGTAAAATTATCTTAACCCATAGGTGATCTAATATCATAAAACATATTAGAATAAACTCAGATTCTTCGTCACAACCTTTAAACGAGATATATGTTTACATAGTGCTATAAAAAAGTACCACAAACTATGTGACGCTCGGCTTTATGCATTATTGTGATCTAAACACGGTTCCGACTAGTAGTTCAGCTCTGAACTACCAGCGCCACACATTGGTACAATTATGAAACTTTTTCTAGACTTTCGCAAAAAAAGATTTTCTAAATGTAATTGGGTCAACTAGCAGTTTTATCGAATACGAATCATAACAATGAACGAAAAAGCGGTTTGGTTAAAAACCAAAACTAAGAACTAAATTGTTGCAGTATGTCGTGTTAGTAATTTTTCTCTAAAACTTTTTATGCTGTGCGTTAATAAAACTTAACAATTAATTAAAATGAATAAGAAAAAAAAATATTTTTTTTCGCATTGGATATTTATAAAACTAAGGATATGAATATCGTACTGAATATTTGATCATCTATCATCATTATCTGTAGTTATTATTTAACTTACTGGAATTTTCTTAAACGGCATTAAATGTCTGACCATCATAGACGCACAATAAGAGTATTTTGTTGATAGTAACTGCTAATTCTGAAAAATATTTATGATCGAGACATTCATAAACACTATGAAAGTAAAATTTCAAAAATATTAACATCAAATTATTAATTAGTTTCAGTTGAAAAGTTCAATTCCCTGGTGTTGGAAAGGTATATTATACATGTAACACAAATTCCTCAGGTAAAAGTATTCATTCACACAAAAAAGTAGGAACATTCATACGTTATACCTGAGAATGCATCATGTTATACTTCAGTTTGTTAAACTGTTTCATTTTTAGTATAAATTATTTACTTGATCGCTGTCATTGCCAGAATATTATCAATTACACCAGTCATAAAGTAATGCACAGCCGTTTAAAAAAGAAAAACATTTTTAAACTTATCCCACTCTGTTGTATTGTTGAGTATTTTTTAACTGCTGCAATAAAGTGTCAAAGTTTAACAGTTTCAAAAACGTCAAAGGAAGGAAAAGGGACAATTCATACAGCAAAATAGCATTAGTGAGTGTATTGGTTATGCGTTAGTAGAATTCATACGTACATGACGCTTTATTACATGATTGTCAAAATGAACCTTAAAAATGTCTTTGAAAAAACTTAGGATGACAATAGAAGTTAATTTTTAAAATAAAATAATTAAAGTGTTATTGTTTGCTCCAAAACTTACAAGTTTAAATACTTGGATACTGAACATATACATTTCCATAATCTCAATATGCGTTGAACGTAAATAACATTCGAAAATATCCTTTAATAACAAGATTTACCAATTATTGTAGTTGTACAACCGGTATATTCCACTTTTTAATAACTGCTCTATTTTCTACGTATTGCAGTCGTTTCTTAAACAGTGCTATTAGACAATAGTTTATTTCAAGATAAAATGTATCGGTAATTCTGTAAGTACTACTTCTGACTCATTTTACTTCTCTGAGTTTGTAAAGTCAGTTTCTGAAAAGTCTTCTTTGTAGTAAAATTAATAGTTTTGTTTGCTTATCTTCCAAAATCAGTTTAATTTGTAATAACACAAACTATAAATAACGCTGTTTACTATCAAAAAGTGTATTGAAACCAATATTAGAGAATTCTTAGATAGATTAGATAGAGAATTCTTAGATAGATTCTCTAGAGATTTAAGAATTCTTTATAAATATCTATATTCCGTCTATATAAGAATATTTGCATGCTGAAAATATAATCGTGGGCAAAGCTTTTGTTTTTCAATGTTTTTGTATAGTTGGCTTTGTTTTCTATATTTAAAGTACCAAGAATAAAACACTGCATTATAACCCATTTTTTGCCAATAAATATTTTATGACAGAAATATATATCTTTTAAAAACAAATACGGTAACTTAAAAAAAAAAACGTGTATTGGCCATATCTTCATAATTTAAGGACTTGACTTTTTCAGAGATAAATTTTAAAAAAGGTTTTCAAACAAGCATACAAAATAATGTATTGAATAAGTATGATATGCAAAAACTAAGGAGTAATTTATGACATTGATGACTTAGTTCTTTCTTTCTTTTTTTTTTTTTTTTTTTTTTTTTTGCAAGTACCAATGTGATTTGCAATAGAGAAAAAAATATTTGAATATCGCTATATTCCCTAATTCGTAAACTTTCTTGTGTTGCTGTAACAATGATTTGTTATTGTTCGTAAAATACGTTGTGCTGTAAGAGAAAAAAGGTTAGTTCATTGCAAAAGAATGCGTTCCTCAGTTTCTAAAATGTTTGATAGACTTTTCATACCAATTTCATAATTTGTCTTTTTAAGTACTAATGACAAAAAAAATCATTTTTATTGAAAAATATAAACCAAAAAGTATTGCATCCTGTTAACAAACTTGATAACGAATAAGCGCAAATACATAACCCATAATTTCTAAAGTTCTAAGAAAATTCAGCGTTTAATGGAGAATGTGCTAAATATTGTTGCAAGAGCTTTGATTAAGTCAAACCGGTAATTCATAGCATAATATAAAATATTCATTACGCAGTATCTTGTTCTGTGAAGAAAAAAAATGGTAAGTACAAGTAGAACGGACAAATGAAACTGAAATGTTTTTTTTTTTTCAATACATTGTTTTTCTCTGTATTATTTGACACGCTTTAAAGATTAATCTTATGATTATCGGGTAGATTGATCAACTCGATTTAAGGTGGAAAATTTACAAGCACCATTGAGAGGAAAGTCCGATTTAACTCAACACACATGCCGTAAAACCGTTCATAGAGCAGGCAGCCATTAACAACACACATTCACACAGAGAAATAACAAGGACAGAAAAGAGAAAAAGTACATCCGTGCCCAAGCCGGAATTCAAACCCGGGGCCTTCCCATTCCGGTCAGACTTCTTTGACCACTAGGCAATGTTGTTGGATAGCCTATTCATGTAAACCTCTTTAACAATTCCAAAAATTTCACCGTACAAATATATGTTAACTATATAACGTGGATCATTTTAGGTTTTCGACTAATATATGCTATAAATAATACTTGTTGTAGCTATGAAGCAGCTTTAGTCCAGCAATCATGTATCCAATTTCTTTCTTTTTTGTATGAAAGGTAAATCACGTAAAATTATGAAGACCGTTTATTGAGTTAAGTACTGAAAAAATAGATATTACCGAAATGAAGATTTAAATAAATAACATGTTTCAATTGTGTATACTTTGTTTGTTTGTGTTTATTATGTAACTTTGTTATTACATATCCGTAACATTGTAATGGAAAATAAATACAGTCAAAACATATTATTCATACCATGTACTATTAACATGACAGCTTTTTGAATAGAAGTGGAACCATCATTTGCAGCTTCGCATACATAAGATCCTGCATTCTCTTTGCTCACAGGGTTAAAAACCAATGTCCCATTCGCTGTAGATATTATGCTTTGTTGTCTTGTCTCACCTTCAAAAAATAGCAAATATGCAAATATTTTTTAATGTGCCATAAAAAAGAAATTGATATTCAAACAAAATGATATTGTGTAAGAAAGGAAGTAAAATATGTGATCAAGATCGTGAAAGATTATTGATTTTGCAGTGAAATTGTTTCGAACTTAGTGTTTCAATATAATATTTCAATAGTAAAAACAACAACATTAAATTAAATATCATCGCAATATTTTCAATCTGAAAGCTTGAAAATATTAGGTTATCTTATGGGAAAACTCATAAAATTGCATGTTTAAAAAAATAGAAATTTTAGAAGCTCTTAACTAAACTTAGAATTAAAAAAAATATACAACATTTTTAGAAAAGATGTTACGCGAAAGCAAGTTTTAAGACATGCTAGGTCAGGACACATCAGCTACCCTTTTGGACAGTGGGAAATCTTTTTATTAATTTTATTATGTCTCTTGGATTCTATATCAAATGACTTAAAGTTTCTGTAGGATATTATGTAACGTCTATCAATTTTGCTTTTAAGTAACACAGTAGTATTTTGAAAATAAAAAAAATCAAGAAAATTGTAAAAAAATACGTCATCGATCCTACCTATTATTCTAATCTTTTAATAAACTACGGCATGCAATCACGCCATTTATAACTATAAAATTATTATCCACTAAGAATGATAAAATCTAGAAAGCTAGAGAGGAAAAAACGCACCGCCAAAACATGCAACTCTATCTTCTTTTGGCTAGAATAAAAAGGTTGCACATACAATAAAACCTAATTAATTCCAACTAAAAGGGAAGTCAGGACTTACGAATTTATTAAAGTAAGGATTAAATAAAAACCTATAAATTAAGTCAAGGCACATAAGAAAACAACAGTGCACAGTAGAATGGTATTTCCAATTCAAGAGAATGAATCAAAAAAGTTGCATATAAGAACGAGTAACAAAATCCTGCTTAAAAATAAATATTATTCATATGGCTGTCCAGACTTAGCAAAATCCGGCTTAGTAGGGTCCTGCTTAGTGAGAGTTTACTGTATAATAAGACAGGGAGCACCAACACCCAATGTTTTCGAGAAAAATTAAACACAAAATGGAGTAATGGGAGATCAAATTAATGTGATGTTGTATTTTTAATGTTTTCTACTGTTATGATAAATCTCTACAGATGAGAACCAAAATGATGCAACACTAAATAATGTGTTTCGAAGAAATTATCTACCCAGACATCAAAAGTGTCACCAGTAGGCTCTAAGTTTAATGTTTTGTTTTTTTAAAACAAAACATAGAAGCTACGTTCAAACTTTGAAGAATCTTTTTTATGCCAGTTAAGTTTTACAGCAGTGCTACGATGGAAAATAGAAGCATCAAATACTTGACCAAGGTAAAATACTTAATTTTTGAGGCAGGAAATCCTCAAGTAAATGTCGCCCTAATCATGATACAGTAGTAGTATAAGATGATATATTAATACCTATTCGTTTCCATTGTATTTTAGGAGTCGGAGATCCTTCTGCTGAACACTGCAATATTGCCACTTTTCCTTCAACTGTGTCGATGTCTGTTGGCTCATATACCCAGGAAGGTGGAGCTAAAAGTAATAATTTCGTTCAGTCTTGACAAGTACTAACAAGTAAGTAAATGCTCACTCAATACTGTCATCTCCAGATCAAAAAATAAGTAATTGTTCTTCTCTATGTGTAACTAAGAAAAATATATGCATTACCCAAACATTGAGAGTTAAATTACTTGAAGCTGAGATTTAGTTCAATATTAAATAAAACATATCGGGATGAAATCCATGTTAAGAAAAGTATTTTTAAGTTTGTTTGTTTTCTTAAGTCTTAACTCTCTTGGACTGGAAATGAGCAAAGATGATAAATATGTATAATTTTATATTTTTGTGAAATAAGAGCCGCAGTGTAAGCAATAATCATAAATATAGTATCTTACTGCAAGCACTTCGAAATAAAGATATTATTTTATTTATACCTTTTTATTACTATGTTGGGAAAAGTTATGTGGGAAAAGTTGTTTCAACGAAGGATTTTTTTTTCCTCTTAATCTCTTAGCGTTAATAAAAATTGCTTCAGGTTAAAAGAAAATTCTCTCTTATTTACTTTTATGCAAATACAGTGCTACCAGTTACCAAACTCAAGCATTAGACAATGTGTAAGAATTATTCCATATCCTAAGATTTAAGAACATGTTTTTCAGACATTTCTAATTGAATGCCAGTAGTGTGATAATAAAGCATCTAAATGACTGAATGAGACAGAAAAAATGACAAAACAATAAAAAAATTTTGGCTTAGAAGAATTTTCAAGAAAGATCTTAATGATTTTAATTAAATTGAAGATTACCTAAAAACTTCTTATACCTTTAATGTAACTGAATGAATGAAGTAATTTTTAATTAATTTATTTTAAATTAACGGACATTTTCTTTAATTAAAAATGGAATCCAAATCTCATAAATAAATAATATTTAAAGAAATTTTATGTCTACTTTTTTGACATCATATTGTAATAATTTTGCTTTTATATCAAATTTAAAATTTCAACATCAATTTGCAATTTTTGTTTTTTTTTTTTTTTAACGATTTCTTACTTATGGTTATAATAAAAGGCCGCTAACCTGACTTCCTAAAAGCAAAGTTACCTTCATTTTTTTAATGATAGCATTTTTAGAAAGCATTATAACTTTTAATATTTGCTAGATTGAAACACGTTATTCTAAAAAAAAAAAAAAAAACGAAGCAATACATGAAACGGAGAAAGAAAATTTCAGCAAAATTTCTTGTTATTATGGAAAAGTTCTGAGAAAGGAATATTTTTTAAATACAAGATCTCTGACTCAATGAAGCAAGGCTTTGCAAACAATTTCTTCAAGATTTGTGGCGATAAATGATTTGTGGCATCAATTTATGATGCTCGTGTTCAAAAATATTATTTAAAAATTTGTAAACGCATGCTTTTCAACTTCCAAAAGTAAAAATCTTTAAAAAAATATCCATTACCTTTTACGGTGAGAAATGAAGAAAAACTATCAAATCCATGTTTGCTGCTCACAGTGCAAGTATAATTTCCGGAAGATTTATCTGTGACAGGATTAATGATCAACCTAGAAAAGTCATTACTTTCTATGATTTCTATATTTCTTCCACTTTTAAGCACCTCTGAATCTCTTAGCCACTTGAACTTGAAAGGAGACTGTCCTCTTGTAACCATGCAAGGAATGTTGATTTTATCGCCAATCTTTACCATTTGAGTAAATTGAACAGGTTGTATTTTTGGAGCTTCTGTAATATGTGAACATATTGCACGTTAAGTTATAGCAGTATTAAGCTAAATACGACATGCAAAAATCATTTTTATCAACGTAGTTATAATGACTATATCCCCATTAGTTAAGTAAAAAAGAAAATCTGCTTAGCATTTGAGTTTCCATAATATAGGTGAAAACATCACATTATTACATTTCTGTGCTAAATAAAAATTGTAGAAGTCATTGTACTTAGTATGAATTTAGTAGAATTACATTCTCATAGAGTAATTAAATTATTTTGATGCTTTAATTATTTCAAAAAATCGCTGCGTTTAAAACGTACGACTAACGGTCAAACCAAACGAGTAAAGGAAATATATTATGCATTAACAACAACCTTTAAAACCGTAGTTTTTTAGATATTTGTTATAAATTTTCATTATGACTAAATTGAAACATACTGCTTTTCCAGTTTATTACAGCTATGGAGTAACTGAAAATTTACAGCATTAACTAAACAATTATTATTTTTAAATGTTCCCTTTCTCATTCTTATTTTCTAGAAGGAAAGAAAAAAAAAGAAGTATTACGCAAAAAATAATGATAATGATCCCATTTCAATTATTAAAAATTCAGCAAATTAAGAAGCGTTTATATTACAATAATGCGTATAATAGTATTTTAAAAACAGAGATAAATTAAACTTAGTGAAATTACTTTTATATTTGTAGAAAGATTTGCACCTTACGATTATACTGCATAATAGTAATAAAAGTGCATGTGCGCATTGTACAATTTTCTGTTAATACTAATATAGATACGAAGAATCATCAAATGCAGATGAATTGTTTTAATGAGAATATCAATTCACAAATTATATAAAGGGTAAAAAAAATGTTATTTGGTTACGTATACGATTGCTAGATAAAATGTAAAGATTTCTAACCATAATTTTTTCCAGATTTTATACTTAATAACTATTTCCTAAAATCAAGCATAGATAAAATCAAACTTTTGTGAAATATTTTTTACAACACCTTAGACATGTATTAAAACATACAAAGCATTTACTTACCATTGCAACTTGCCGCTTTGATGAATAGCAGGATTATGCTGTATTTGAAGTAAAAGTCCAAAATATCCATGCACTTTCCTTTGTAGATGCTTAAGCGAATAATCATAGCGTCTTTCATTTAACGTGGCTTTAATTGACAACGAATCTTCTTTTAACACAATTCATTAGCTCAAATAGAAAAGATACACTTAGTGTAAGATTTCTTCATAAAAAAATGTTTCTCACTAATTCACTTCATGTTGAGTTTTTCAATCAAACACATAGCCAGACTTAAGCACACACTAGCTAATAACAGACTACAAAATACCATTCAGAGCTGGCAGAACCACTAGCGCCACATGTAGGCGACAAACGGAATGAGTCTTAGGTACGTGATATATTCATGAAACACAGTTGTGAAAATAAACTATCATTTAAACAAGCAAATTCTCACTTAAAACACTTAATGATCCAGTATACAGAAAAACCACATCTTAAAGCATAAAGACGGCATTATTTTAATTTCGAGAACTTTGTCTGAGCGGAAAATTTATTTGAAAATATTTGTTTATACAGATAAATACGAAAAATACTTCCACAAATATCAATAAAATTAACAAAAATTTCGTATTTCGGAAACTGCATTCGGATTTACTGCATTGTGATTAAAACGTGAACATTAAAATTACTCCCCTTCAGAAAACATGACATATTTATAGTTCTACGTAACTTTAATTGTGAGTGCAAATTCGGTTCTTGAAGAATACTAACATTTATTAAAAATAATCATTCTCGTCAAGTTTCCCAAAAGCATTTAGTTGTATGTAATACATTACCATTTACGAAAAACACTATAAAAGCATAACTTTCAACGAAAAACATCGATATCCATTTCTTTCTTTCAAGTATCTCTAATATTTTTATTGATTTCCGCGCACTTATAGTTATTGGCAAATCAACAGGTAGTATGTATTTTAATACAACTTATATTATAACAATATGATAAAAAAAATCTATAGAGAGAGCAAATGCGAAACTATGTTCCTATAAAGGTACCCTTCTTTGCAGTTTTAACTACTGTGAAAGTAATTGGCGTACGAAAAAGGTCGAAATGCAGTTATTTTCCCCGGATTTTTCAAAATAGTAACTAAAAACTAAAAATCACTTAGGGCCCTGCTCCACATTGACGTAAAGCAGAAAAATAAAGCAGAAACGTAAAATGGATTACATAGCCGTTCCTATGGAAAGTATCCGGATTTTCGGTTTCGGTCGCATTTTAGGCTGATGTGGAACAGGGCCCTTAGTCTTAATTCACATGTAAATTAACTTTTCGACAACCATTAATCTCTGCGAAGTTTAAAAATATTCCTCAGTAAATACGTATATATTGGTATTCCATCAGATATTAAACGTTCAGTTTTAATCATAGTTTAAGCTTTATTTATTTATTTTGTCCATTCGTTACTTTAATCTCAAGTATAATTTTGTTTATTAATATTTCTTATTGGCATTTTTTAAAGCAAATTAAAAAAAACACCAAAATTTTACTGAAGCAAAGATTCTTTCGAATAGAAACAAAATGAATGCTGAGTCGGATTTTTTTTGCGTAAATATATCTTTCCGTAACAAGAATTTAAGCATTGAACGTTTTACTTTTATAGTAAATCTGAAAATGGTACAACATGCAAGATACTGGCATAAACTTTATTGCTTGTATGTGGATAAAAATCGTTTACTTTGCATACTGCTGTTAGAAAGTGAACCTTTAGCTTAGTATAACCAAAATATTTTGAGTCAAATTTTCAAGCTTGATGTTTTTATACTTATTTAATGCAACGTCTTTCCTTGGTTAATTTTATAAAGGTAGATTTTGCTCAAGTCGCTATAGAAAGAAAATTATATCTTGCTATTACCTGATTACTTCAAACTATATTTCACCTCAGTACAGCAGCAAAATACTTATTGTATATACCACTAAAACATGGAAACACATAAAAGAAGAAAATATATTTCAATTGTTCACTAAATTGATAAAATAGATCAAATGACATCAAGAGCTTTTAGCCATTTGTTTTATGAATTCAAGAATATTTAACTGAATAAGATTAAAATATAGGCTGGTTACTTTTTATGACAATTATTGTGCCTTACCGTGTACTAAAATCGTAATCTTCTTCTCCAAACTTTTCCCTACGCCATTGTGTGCAGTGCATGAGTACTGTCCATCATCAAATTCTGTAATAGCGTTGAATGTCAACGTGTTGTTTCGTGTGTAATCCAATGGTTTCAAATCAGGAACCACATTATCTCCTGAAACAGAGAAGCACACTATTTCAACATACTGCTAAAATAATCTTGTTTTATTGAAATACTGCTGTTAGCCTGCAGACATAATTGCAGACAGTAGACCCAACATAAGCGGCTCTCACGTGTGACCCCTAAAGAAAGAGGAAGCAAGGGACGGAGGGGAAGGTAGGCGGATCCCTTAAGGGGAAGGAGGGCCCCTAAAAAGAGGAAGGGAGCAAAGGCGTCCGTGATTAAGTGTTCTGTGGTAATCTCTTACATATTAAGGCACACCATAAGCATATAAACCGAATAGTTCTTGAGAAAGAGAGGGATAAAAAGTAGCGCAAAATGGTTCATGTAAGATAGCAGCCCGTTTTTGTTTCTAATTTCCGAACTTTGCTGACACACTGCCACGTGTAGTAATAAAACTGCTGCTTGGGATATAAACTTTTACATCAGACTGTATTTAAAAACCATACGTTGTCACTTTCAGGGAATTCATGTCTTGTAGATTTTGTGTCGCATCAGGGCCTCATTTTCACTGTCGTCTTTTACTGTTGTCGAGTCAATTCGCTACAGTACGAAGTTAAGAACGTCTTTAAAACGTGAAGTAAGATTCTGATACTCCACTGGAGATAAAATTTCATGTGGTTAAAGACTGCTAACGAAATAACAAGGTAGAAGAAGCATCTGATATAGAGCGTATTTAGCTGCCTTAGAGACAGAGGTTAGCAAGCAAGAAAGGAAGTAACTTGTTGTTTTTCGGAGAACAAAAGCAAAAGGTTATTTAAAAATGTGCGATTAAAAGTGTGCATTTTTTTCACCATGACACGTGTTTGTGGACGTAATGGCGTTTTTCAGTTTTCTTTATTTTTACAGCTTAGCAACTTAGCATTCTTTATCAGAATGAATCTGGAGAATGTTTTTATGTCTTGAGGTCCGATGTTGAATCAGAAATCTCTTTTAATATAGGATATTCTTGACCCGGAAGGAGATATGCTTCTGATCATTTGGTAAGATTATTCATTCACTACAAAGAGGGTATATTTCTTGTCATCAACAGTTTTAGGTAGAGAGAAAAAGATACCGATTAAAATTCGTGAAAAAGAGTCACCTACTTTGTAACTTATAGCTTCCCTCGGCTGTGCCTCTTTTTCATTTTACTGGCAACACAGTCTTCACACAAATGGTGGCTTGTTTTGCTTTGCTCCACACAAATGCTTTCAACCTTTGTTGTGGAGTTTTAATGATAAATTTTAAAGATTGAGAAAACTTGAACGACATCGTTACTGCTACAAGAATCGTAAGGCGTGTTGGAAATTCACTAGTACAAGCCTGATCAATTTCTAGCATTCTTTCTTAATACAGAAGCCATGAGGACTGTGTACTATGCGCCTTGCCTTCTGACAAACACAGAACAGATTTACGGCACAGATATGTTGAAACAACAACCATGGGCAAAGCGGGACTCTAACCCGCAACCACTTGCTTACGAGAAGAATACTCAACCTCTAGGCCACCGTGGCTATATCTCTTGCATTTGGTCCCCCCTGTCACTTAATTGCAGCAGAGAGTAACTTTTGTTTATTTTTGCCTACGGTAGTACTGTTCGTGATATTACTGGATTATTTAACTCATCTGAGATGCTTCTTGGAGCATCTTCTATCTTGTGATGTTGGATTCAATCCCCCCCCCGTTTGTGCTTTCCTTCACAAAAGAAGTATATCCCGGATCTAAAGCTCCATTTTGAAACCCTCAATAGCTTTGCACGGGGTTAATCAACATGGAAACATAGAAAATAAAGATACGATACGGCATAGAGTTGCAGAACATGCATTTCACTATGGTGACAACGTAAGATTTAGAAATCCCAGCCGACGTAGAGTTTCACTGGAATGGTCTCTGTACCATCCTTAAACGGTTGAATGATGTCGTAGTGAGGATGCAAAACTCATCATGTGTTCTAAACCTACCGTTATTCGTTGTGACAATCCAGCCCCATACTATGGCTATAGTTCAGAAGTTTTATGATCAAAAAAGCGTAGTTACTAATTTGTAAATAATGTAAATCTGTGCTCATTATTTTTATTTAAAAAATTGATATAGTAATTCATTATAATTATTGCTGCATAGGTTTTAATATTTTGTTATTTTTAAGTTTATTTGCAATTTTTTGATCCAATCCTTAAAAATCCTTCCTAAGTCCAACCTGTGGCTTGCTGTCTTTGAGAATGGGCCAATATTACTGAGTTTGTAAATATGTGCTTAAATTGCTGCAATCCTGATAAATTTGGTTATTTTTCTATTTTTTATACGTCAAAATTACATTAATTTTGGAAGCATTATATTGATTTCCTCGGATTCTGAACCAAAAATTGATACCAGCCTGCCCTTAATTCGTGTTGTCTTGGAAAATTGACTATTTTCTATCTAAAACATCAATTAACTTATTTACAAAAGCCTTAAATATTAAATTGAGCACAAAGCATTAAAAAATACTTATAAGTGAAGCGTCATAAACTAAAAATGCCAAATTTAACAAGATTACAACAAATAATTCCAATAAAACAGAAAAATGGCAACTATTTAAAAATTGCAACCACTATCCTTTTTATTTTGTTACTTCCCACCTTTTAGCACAATTATAGAATAAAATTAAGGGATAAAATAATTGGCTCTCTCTAAAATAGTAACCCATATGGTACAGGAAAATTTACTGCAAATGATCATTAAACTTTTCTCATAACAAAGAAAAACTTAATGACTATTATGCAATGATTAAACATTTTTTTTAAACCATAATCGCAGATGATTTCAAAATTGAGTGACCAATTCATGCTTAGAAACTATACGTAACAAAGTACAATCGAGGCCGCTACATTAAGCGGGATGCTCTTTTAACTGAGGCTCCAATAAGTAGACTCGACTGTATTGTAACATTCAGGAGCATTTTGTTATCTTTCACAAGAATTTATTGAATCTGGGATAAAGGAGATTACGCCAGAAAACGTTTTGAGTGAATAAGAAATTACCTAGTTTTTTCCATTGTATCTTTGGATGAGGATATCCAGCTGCAGCACAGCCAATGGATATTTTTTTACCCACGATTGTTTCCACATCAGATGGCTCTAAAATCCATACAGGTGACGCTGTAAAAAAAAGGTTCATTTTTTAGTTTTTAATTATTTATTTGTTTGTTTTAAGGAATATTCTCTAAAGATTAAGTAACATATTAAACTAATTATTTTTTTTGCTTTATATACAATTGGTTAAGAAGTAAAAGTATAGTTTTGGTTAAAATAATTTATTAACTGAGCGAAATATTAACTTGAAAAATCTTTGACAGGTAGATTTTTAAGACATCATAGCGAAACATAATATTTTATCAGTGCGCATTTGCAATAATACCATGACTTATGTATTAAAATATAATTATAATATAATATAAAAATATAATTTACTAGATAGTGAAATTTTTAGTTTTTATTTTTTAGAACATAACGCTTTAACCTACTTTGAAAACCTTGATATGCTTTGTATTTTAAAATAAAATGAAAATAAACACTCGATCACACTCCTGAAATCTATTTTTGAAAGAGTTCTTTTCATAATAATACCCAACGTATCATTAATTTACAATAGTTGAACAATCCGTAGCATCGGAGGTTTTGTTCCTAAATTATTATTATAGCTCACAATTTGAGAGACAAATGCAACTAATTTCATTTCCACTGGATAGAAAAAGTTCTCTGTCTGTCAACCAGTTATCTTTTAAATTTAAAGATTTTACTTACCTGTGACTATCAATACCGAGGAGTATGAATCCATTCCATCTGAGCTACTAACAACACAAGTGTAATTACCAGCCACTGCTTGAGTCACAGGATCAACCATCAAAACTGACACATGACTACTAGTTTGAATGGAAATACCTTTCCCTTTACTGATTTCTTGTCCATCTTTATACCATTGGAAATTATATGGTGGTTCGCCTCTTCTCAACGTGCATACAGCACTTGTTTTCTCATTAATTTCTAACTTTGGTGGAAATTGAAAAGGCTGTATTTTCGGTGGGTCATCTAAAAAACAAAACCAATGTTTCAGTTTAAAAATGTGAATTTGATTTTTTTTTACCTTCCTCTAAAAGAAAAAAAGGAAAGACTTAAAGACTTACTTAATTTTAAAATTAAACACAAAAAATCAAACATTAAATTTGTATTTAATTTAACATTGACAAAGACAATGAAGAAAAGCATAGAGATAGAGCTGCTGTGAGATTTATTCTTCCACACAGAGAAGCAACCACGTACGTTTAGATCGTGATAAACTTCTTGTTCGCATTTAATTTGTAAAAAATACTTTTTGACTTTTTTGAATTGCCATTTTGAGAAATGATAATCTTTTTTTAATGATAACTTTAAACTTCAATAAAGTGTACATGTTTATATTGGATAGTGTTTATATTTGTTTCTTCTGTTATCTGAATTATAGATATACATTTTATATTGTATTTAAATTAGAGTTATGCATATTCGATTTTAAATAAATTATATTTCCATTTATTGTATTTAATTAGCAATAAAATTATATTTACTACATTATATTCAAACTGCAATGTCTCTCATTGACCAAAAAATATATATATATATGTATTAAATTCGCATACTTCGTTTTTGTATAATGTGTTATTTAAGATTACTATTCATTACTCTTCCGGGAATCGTTTGAAAGAAAGATGTATAACTGCATTCATATGGGTCAGTAGTAAGAAGTCTGTGATCTTAAGGCCGTGAACCGCTTTTTTCTTTGAGTTTTTAAATCCCCTGTACAGTTATTTAAAACTTGTACGTACGGGGGATCAATTTAATATGTATTTAATTAGTATAATTGTGGTTATTTTTGTGCGGTCCGAAATAGCGCCGTATTAAAGTGATGTTTTAAATAGCTTTAATATATTTATTGAAGTACAGTACGGTAGCAACAGAAAGTCCACCCTTTAAGGTCTGTCTGCTCATAAAACCTTTTGATCGACTGCAAAACTTCAGTGCAATATGTTAATTATACTCAAAAAAATATCAATAACATGAAGTACTGATAATTTAAGCTACTATTTTTGTTGAAAGTACACAAATTGATTAGTATTTTAAATTGAATGATCTTCATATTTAATAACGTTTTATTTAATGTATGCACAAATCGAAGCACACAACAGAGTTTTTGATTAATAACAACAGAGTTTTTAATTAATAACAATAAGTTATTATTTTTGGAAAGAAAGTATTAACGGAGAAAAAACTGGAAAAGGCAAAATGTTTCTAAAAAGAATGTAATTCCGAATTTCTTCTCTAAAACTTAAAGGTATAAGTATTGTAATATAAAAATTACGAGTACTGTAATATAAAAATTACGCAAACATACATATACACACATGCAATATTTCAAATCCGTAACACTGTAAAATAATAAAAATTAAAACGAATAGTATTTCACTTACTTATGGATGAAGAAAAAATCATTTGGAAATAAGAAACATGAATCATCAAAAATAAACCTATTAAGTCTGGTGTTATCAGCGTATCAATAATTGATTTAGGCATTCTCACTACACTTGTTGTAATATATTTTGTGATTTGAAAAACAATTTCAGGAAAATTATATGAAGTAACACTCACATCGTCAACAAACGCGTACATTATGAAATAACATTTTAGCGTCGCTTGTCCTAAAGAGTGCTAGCTGCGCCACGTAGCGGAAGTAAAGTCAACTTTTCATTTATGAGAAATGCAGTTTTATAACTTGATTTATAAAATAGTCTTCAGAAGTGAAAGAGAAATATTTGTCTTAAAAAAGAGCAACTTTAACTAAATTATTTATTTACTCTCCTCAGCTTACGATGAACAATAACATCTCACGTGTGTTAGTACACATTCAACTGGTTTTTCTAAGATTTTGGTTATTTAAAATTTATATAATTACTGTATAAAAACAGTATGTGTTACTACAAAAGATAGTAGTATATACATTTAACTAAAGGGCAGTAATAGCCTATTTTTGTTCAACAACAAAGCTACGTTTTAAAAACAACATCAAAGCAGTTTGACAACAAAAAATTATTTTTTATCGAAATTAAAATAAAACCATTTTTCTGATACTAAATTTTTCAAAATCCTTAAAAACAGTATTAACAAAGCACAATAAATGCAAACTACTACATCTACTATGTTCGAAAACGTCCATTTTTCATTGAAAGATGTAACGTACGAATTTTTAGAGACATGATAGACCAATTGTTCTGTACTTTTATCACATAAAATATCAGTTTTAGCCAATATCTTAAAATAAAATTTAAATCATCCATGCATTTAGGGTACAAAATAAGGGAGGAACAAAAACCGTTTTGGGATCATAAATTATCGCACATATCTCAGAATCAGTTGTAAATTTCAGAGACTGTTTTACATATTTTCGTGAAGCACTTATGTTCAGAAAGATAGCAGTCGGTTGATTTTAGTTCAGTGTCGCGAGAGCCCTTATGGGCTATATTGTGCCATGATATAAGCATTTCATTCAAAACTATCCATTTTATTTACCGGTTTTTGGCAAATTCAAACGATTGTCTACAAATGCTATATCAGTTTTTCCTGCACCTCTGAGTAAAGCCAATACCATAGCTGAACCTCGACCAACTTGCTTCTTCGAGAATATCTGTCTGTCGTTACGCAGATCGGGACAGTAATACTGCCAGCCATCTGAAGCATCCAAGTTGAATTTCTTTTCATCACTGAATATCACAGGATGCCAATCTTGTTTTCAGGACATCATTTCCCGTGCGAATTTCAATCATTTTTCTTTGTTGGCTTTTTAATCAGCTTTGGAGCAGCTTTTCTCTTCACAGAAACAAAATTGACGAACTTCTTTACCACTATATGGACTGTAGATTGTGATATGGAAGGGTTTTGTTGTCTGGCCAAATTCAATAAGCTCATATGTCCAGATTTTAAGTACTTTACGATAGTCCTTTTTTGTCGGGATGTCACTTTAAGAAGGCGGCCACAAGCATTTTTAAGTCAAAAATTTGTATACAACATTATGTGATCTGTTTAAATCTTAATTATTTCTCTATTTGGTTTTCCACACTTTTTAAATGCATCAATTTTTCCCTGCTTAACCAGCTAAAAGTTGCAACGACGCTCCATTTCGTTTGATTACGACTTGATTTTTAAAATCTCCTCAAATGCCTCCATAGCAGCCAGCATAATCCAGCAGTAAGACTAAAAGACGATATTTATGTTTTTTTTTCTTTTTGAAATTAACGTGATTGGAGAAGATTTCTTTTCGTATCTTTTCAGGCCGATCTTTTCGAAACAGTTTCAAATGAAAATTTGCATCAAAGAAAAGGGAATTATTTATTTTTAAAATTTTTTGTCATGAATATTTATAACAATTACTGATTAATTATCGCTAAAAAATGGTTCTTATTAGAGTCGAAATTTTGAAAAATGCAGATGGACCTATCATTTCGATACGCATTGTAAGTGCAATCTAGAAGTTATTATACTTCAAATATTTTTCTATTTTTTATGCCTTGCCCTCTTCATTTTTAAATCGTATCCCCACAGTATTTTTCCTCCCTTCGAATGTCCTACTTCGAATGTCTAAAATTTATCGTTTAGAATTTTCTGGCATATGGGCTAAAGTGTATTTGCATGTGCTTCTTTAAGAGAACTTTTAGCTGGTAGTACTTGCTTAATGCTTACTCTATTACTTTCAAAAACGAAAAATACGCAACTTGTTATTTTATGTTAATTATTTTTTTTTCTTTCTTCTGCTAAAAAAATCGATTTTTTAATTTGTTTTGGAATTTTTTTAGGATAAAAAAAACAAGTCTAGTGAATCTCGTTTTCATTACATTTGTCTGAACATAGGAAAAACTTTTTTTAGAGAAAAATATTCACATGAAACCGATTTTTACGCACATTAGTGCAACTGCTGTTTACAATCGGCGGGACCGATGAAGCTCGCAATTTTCATCTGAAACAAAAAAAAACGTACACTATTTTAATTTTCATGTATTTTTCTTCTATATGAACCAAAAGTAACAAAACAGATATGAATTATAATTGTTTTCTCAGATTTGAAAAGGAAGTAGTTTTTTATTTAAAAAAAAAGAAAAAAAAATGATTTCAACTTGCTAAAAAATTGAAATTTCTTTTTGTTTGTTTGTTTAATTGTTTCATGACGAGCTCCATCTATCCCGCTGCTTGAAAACAGCAGTTGTATAGATGTGCATAAAAATTGGTTGCATGTGAATTTTTTATCTAAAAAAATATTTTCCCCTATGTTCATATACATAATAAAGTAGTCTAGAATATTCGCTATCCTCAATTTTTTTTCTTAACAAATCCCCCCCTCCCCCCCAAAAAAAATCGATTTTGTTTTTAGCTTTTAAATTGGCATCCTTCCTTTTTTTTTTTTTTTTGAAAAAAAGACCTGTAATCAAAATTCGTTGATTCATTAATAAGTAAAGATCATAATGCTTTATGTGAAATCTATCTGATGCATTTTATCAATTATGCATACGAATCTCTACATGAGTACTAATATTTCAGTTTTGTTTAAAATGTGCTTCCCAATTCTGTTTCTCTGCGAAGATACTTAGTAAGTTTTTACTAAACGCGTATTTAGTAAATGATTTTATGTCTAGAAATTGCGCGAGAAATAGCATGCCATAAAGATTTTACTTCAGTCCTTTGAAGCAATAAGACCCCTATTGGAAAAAATTTCAAAAACCACTATCAAAATGATACTGGAAAGAGCAAAATATTACCGGGAATTTAAATTCTGGTATCAAACCTTAGTGGACATTTTAATCCCAGTATCAAACCTTAGTGGAAATTTTAACCCTGGTATCAAATCTTAGTGGAATTTTTTTTTGGTGGTTTTTAAAGTACTGGAAATTTTAACCCTGGTATCAAATCTTAGTGGAATTATTTTTGGTGGTTTTTAAAGTAACTGGAAATTTTAATCCCGGTATCAAACCTTAGTGGAAATTTTTATGGTGGTGTCAAATATTAGTGGAAATTTTTTTGGTGGTTTTAAAAAGAACTGGAAATTTTAATCCTGGTAACAAACCTTACGGAAACTTTATGCCGGTATCAAATCCCAGTGGATTTTTTTTTTGTGGTTTTTAAAAGAACTGGAAGTTCTAATGGCGGAATCTTATCTTAGTGGAACAATAGTGGAAACTTTAAAACTATCAGAGAGTCATCCAAAATACTAAAAATTGACTTTTTGAATACTTATACAAAGTGCATTGCTAGTAGCAAAACTTTTCTTCGCTCAATAATAGGAATGGTCTTCCTATTTCGAAAACTCTTCAGCACTAGAGAATCAGAAAATTTGTTTAACAAATATTCTGTGAAGCTTTTTTTGATTTTTTGATAATTTTGCCATTTATTGAATCTTACTATTATTTTTTAAACTATATACATACATACAATAGTGGTCTTTTAGTACCCAGTTTTAAAACATATGACTTTCTTTCTTTCAATTATTTTCTTTTTTCAAAGGAATTTTACAACTAAAATAAACTAAGGCTATATTGCAATTAAATTGCTTCTTTATATTTTTTAAACTATATACATACATACAATAGTGGTCTTTTAGTACCCAGTTTTAAAACATATGACTTTCTTTCTTTCAATTATTTTCTTTTTTCAAAGGAATTTTACAACTAAAATAAACTAAGGCTATATTGCAATTAAATTGCTTCTTTAAATTGCAAGTCCAAATAATTTTACTTTAAAATTTAGGATGGAATTCAGAAAAATGACCGGATAGCAATGGTGTGTTAACTATGCCTAACTTTTAAGTTTTCGGTGCCCAAGGCACTTTTAACTTTTCCCGCCTCCTTTTACTTGTTGATTTATATGTACATGTGTTTGTGGTATGATAAATGATAATTAGTCATTAACAAACACAGCACAGTCATACAAAATGTTGTTAAGATTTTTTAAAAATAGAGCTGCAAAAAAAGGAAAAAACGAACAATAAAAGATTTGTGGTTTGTAATTTTTAAAAGAAATTAAGATAAGATTAGGGGGGGATTTCCTGCTTCAAAATCGGTACCTTCACAAAAATTACATAAAAAGTCGGCATCTCAAATCATTCTAAATAAAAACCGGTACCTTTACAAAGATTGTTAAAAAAAAATGGTCCGAAAAAGAAGTATTTTGACGAAATTCCGGGGACTTCCCATCGAATGCGTTTTCCTTGCTACTATCGGCATTTCCGCGTTAGCGAAGTGAAATGAAGTTATTACTGAAGACGAACGGAACGAACTGAAATGAAGAGACGGCCGAGGCGTCCATTGTTTACATCGCCGGCCGATCAAATCATGTGCGTCGCGCGTTTTTGAATACGAGTTACATTATTAATTAAGTGTTTAATTTAGTTGATTTTTTAATTGAAATCATGTCAAAACGAGGTTGACCAGCTACTGGAGCTGGAGGTTCCCGACATAAAGATTATTATGTCAAACGTTTATGACTGCAAGTTGCTGGCTGTTATTACTTTGTTTTTTTTTTATTTTATTTTTTTTTATTTTCCTCTTAAGTATTAGTCTTTTTTTTATGGTGTTAGTAATTTATAATTTTTTTTTGACAATGTAAGTTCTTTTTGTATTATTTAATAATATGATTATAAATGTAACAATGACATGAGTTTTTTGTCCAAAGTTAAATAACTTAAAATGTGCTGTGAAAAAATAGCGAACGAGAAGTAGTATATTCACAAAAATAGGATGACGATTAAATATATTCACAAAGATAGGTAGTAAGATAAAAATCCTGGATTGGGCCTATTAATTTGGGCAATGATATAAAAAATAACCACTCATATATACTGCCGTCCTTGCATAATCGGGTAACGGATAAGCGAATAAAAAGCCTGGAACCTGTGCCATAGACGCAATATTAAAGATCTCCGCTTAATCGAATAATATTTCTTGGAACTGACAATATTCGTTAAAGGGAGGCCAACAGTATTGCATTTGACTTTTTCTACATCCAACCACCCCTGTATTTTCGCTTCTGTGGGCTTAAATCTGCAAGGTCGTTTTCGGCTTTGACCAGTTTTAAGGAATTATGCCCTTATGTGTTCAAAAACTTTTGATTTTTTTTCTTTAATGCAGGAGTATTTCATTTATATTTATAGTGTCAAGAATTGGCAATTTAATGCAAGATATTTTGGAAAATAGCTTAATTTTTTCCATGAAATTATGAACATTGTTATTGGAAAAACAGTTTTATGACTTTGTGGGCGCCTTAAAGCTCCAGGCCCCGGTACTATAGGTCTGGTATCCCCACCCAAACGGCAGCCCTAATTGTATGTAACCTCATAATTTGGTAAGATCATTCTAAGCACCTCCTTGTTTTTTGTTATGATATTTGAGATTATATAATTGCTCTGAATTTGAATCCGTCTTCTTCAAATTTGAAACCATGATCCTAAAAACGTTGGCGGTTTTCGGACAGGCGGTAACAGATGGTCAATGCCGACTTTCTTTGACTTAGCTGGCTGAAGCCGGTTTTTACCGTCCTGGTCTTATATGGTTAAAGCCGGTCTTTACCGTCTAAGACGTTGATGGTCAAAGCCGGCATTGACTGGCTTTTGCCGCCTGTTCAAAAACCGCCCTTAAAGCGATAAAAGTTGATCATTTTCACTAGGGAATGGTGCATCAAACTTTGATTCACTTTTTAGTTAATTAAAAGTATTACTGTTTGTGTATAATGCTCTTTTAGTTAAAAATTTTCCTTGTAAGTTTGTTGCAATTAATGATTGCCACTTCATTACCGAATGAAATCATGTTAGTAAACTAGTGGCAGAAAAACTGCTGTGGATGGTTTGCCTTTTTGCCAATACAAAGCATCCACTGCGAAAATGTTGCTTCTCATAAGGAGGATATATGATAACCTCGCATGTCACGGAGAGAAAAGAACGTTGTCTCAAAAGAAAAAAAACACTGTGCTGTAATTTTTGTTTTCAATGAAGCCTATCTTATTCAGTTAATTTAAGCATTTTTTTTTTTTTACAGTACAAAACGAAATACACAATATGTTGTAAAATAGTTTTCTGTTCATTTTTTACCACTTTTGGGCACTGTACCGTTCAACTGCAGTTAATTATTTGACATAATCAGGTCTTTTCCAGACAATGCAGGCCAGAAGGAATAGGGAATTAAAACCTCTCTCTTTATGAAAACCTGTACATAGGCTTGATTATATACAGCAACCTAAACTCCATTTGATTTATCCACCTGTATTTCATACAGACAAATTAAGCATAAAACCTCCATGTTGTTTGTGTGGTTTAACTTCTAGTAGATTTTGATGTTTCGAGGTGGGCTCCACTAGAAAACTATTGCAGTCAAGCCCGCTTCTTGCAATATTGGTTAAAAGAATATTCCGTTTAAAATAAATTCTGTCTGAACCAAACTGTTATAATTAGGAATTTTTATCCTGAATAATAGAATATCCTGCTTATTAATATTATTTTTTGAGACAAATAGGCTATTAGACTCCTTTATGTTTTTGTGAGCTAGTCAGGGGTGGTGATTAGCTATCACTATAGAAGTCAGTTGAACACCCCGAGGGCACCGAGAAGCTAGTGGACTATAAGATAGTATAAAGGGCTTTTCTTTTCTAAGTCGTACATGTCATTGTACATTTTTAGAACTTGTCGAAAGAAAAGTTTTCTTTTTGTTCAAACATATTATTCATATTTTAACATTATCTTATTTTTACATTTTAGCAGGCCCGATGCTTCACATTTTTCCAAATAGTGAGGACAAATGGTGTATACTCAATGTAAATTATACTAAAAAGCAACAAAAACCTCGTCCACTTTTATGCAAATACATTGATTTCTAAAAGTTGAGGGCAATTGACCTCCCTCCCTCTAAATGATGGGCCTAAAGTTAAATTATGTTAGCATTTCGTTTCAATCAAAGTTTCTGATGTTTCATTTGTTTTGTAATCGTTTACTAAAAATATACTGCATTTCACTTTTCTTGTACTTTAATTTCTGAATATTGATATGTCACATTTTTAGTTGATTTAATTTTGATAGATTTAAAATATTGTGCTTTGTAAATGTATCTAAAGCAATGTTGGTATTCTAGCACCATGCTCCAGAAAAGTACCTGGGTGTGGATATCCGGTACCTGAAGAATACCAGAAAGGTGCCAGGGTCTGGACCCCGGTACCCGAAGAAGGGTACTGGGGTCTGGACCCCGGTATCGGTATAAATTTACGTATAAAAAAAGATACTGGTTTATGAAACACCGGTACCAGTAACTGCTCATCCCCGGTACTGTCCACCCCCCGGTATTCACACAATCCCACCAATCAGCAGTTGCCGGAACCGATGTTTCATAAACCAGTACTGACCAGATTCCGGTATGAAACATCGGTTCCGGCAACTACTGATTGGTGGGATTGTGTAAATACCGGGTCTGGTAACCCCGGTATCAGAAGGATACCGGGGTCTGGTCAGTACTGGTTTATGAAACATCGGTTCCGGTAACTGCTGATTGGTGGGATTGTGTGAATACCGGGTCTCTGATACCGGGATCTGATCAGTACTGGTTTATGAAACATCGGTTCCGGTAACTGCTGATTGGTGGGATTGTGTGAATACCGGGGGCTGGACAGTACCGGGGATGAGCAGTTACTGGTACCGGTGTTTCATAAACCAGTATCTTTTTTTATACCGATAATTTTTTTTCCAATAGGGACTGCATCAAATAAAATTAATCTCGATCTGTATATGGGCAATTCTCAAAAAAGGTGAATTTGCATCCCATAGTTTTAAAATTTTCAGAAGGAATGCAGTTTGGCGGTTTTTAGAAAAACAATATTTGTATTTTTTTTCAACTGCAAGACTTCATAAAACGTATTTACACTGCTCGACATTGAAAATGCAACACCAAGAAGGAGTGGTCAGAAATTGCTGAAAAATGGTAAGAAGACAGAGACAGCATGGAACAATAAGTGATATTTATTTCAAAATAAATAATCAAAATTTAGAGCGAGGACGGCGTCGGCTCAGTAAGAATTAGGACCACCGCGGACAGCGATGCACGAAGAAACACGTCTAGGCATGGAGTCAATAAGCCTGCGGATGGTGTACTGAGGGATGGCACTCCATTCCCTTTCAACCATTTGCCACAGTTCGTCCTCTGAACGAGGCAGTGGCAGGTTCTGCAAACGGCGTCCAGTCACGTCCCACACATGTTCGATTGGTGACAAGTCAGGAGAGTATGGTGGCCAGGAAAGCATCTGTACACCTCGTAGAGCATGTTGGCTGATTCAAGCACTGTGAGGCCGGGCGTTATCCTGTTGAAAAATTGCATTTGGCAGACCCTGAAGGTAGGGGATTGTCACCGGCCGCAGTACATTATCTACATATCGTTGGGCCGTCATAGTGCCCTGAATACGAACTAGAGGTGATACGGAATTGTATGCAATAGCGCCCCAAACCATTATGCCACGTTGTCGCGCTGTGGGGCGTTCCACAGTTACTGCCGGATTCGATCTTTCTCCACGTCGACGTCACACACGTATGCGATGACTATCGCTGGACAAACAGAAGCGGGATTCATCTGAGAACACCACGGTTTGCCATTCTGCCATCCACGTCGCTCTGATCCGGCACCATTCCAAACGTTGGAGTCCGTGCTGTGAGGTCAATGGCAGTCTTCTTAGCGGGCGCCGTGATTGCAGGCCACGTGCAACCAGTCGACGGGAAATGGTTCTGGTCGACACAGAAACATCCAGGGTACCTTGCATGTGCTGCAGAATCGACGTACAAGTGACTTGTGGGTCCGCCACAACTTGTCGGTGAATCCGTCTATCCAAGCGGTCTGACGTCACTCTGGCTGCACCTGCACCCTCAATGTGGCTACATTTCCTCTTTCCAACCATCTCCGACACAGCCGATGCACAGTGCTTGCATCCAGGTGGGTATCAGCTGCAATTTGACGTATGGACCAACCTCCCCTTCTCAGTCCGATCACCATACCCCTTGTAAAGTCGTCTATATGCTGGAAGTGTCTTCGTTGAGGACGGCGTGGCATTTCCTCCTATCACACGTATCCTTCGAGACAAAAACCAAATTTCTCCGATAATTAGTCTGGCAGAAAAACCAACATGAACATAGCCCACTTTTCAACTTCATTCTCTTATATCTTACTTCACGTGCGTCGGAGAGCTGCGCATTTCATATCATTTGCATAACTCAGTGACGTGCGTCTACGGTAAAATTTGCATGAATTTCTGACCACTCCTTCTTGGTGTTGCATTTTGAATGTCGAGCAGTGTATAAATTTACGAGAGATTAGGGTTTAAGTATGTAAATTTGGCGGAAAATCTCTCTACATAAGTTTTTTCTTTTGTTTCTTTAATTGCGCATCATGAATAAACTGCTTGATTAATATTTCATTGCATTTATCATCTAAAAAATTCAAATAAATATACTGAAATTACTAAAGAATCGATAATTACTAAGCCTACTCACAAAAATAATCTAATGAGTTTCAATCATACTTATATATTAAAATATCCTAGGTTTAAAAAAATAACTTTCAAAAAAGATAAACTGCTAAAATATTAGAGATATACACCAACGACTATGGACACTAAATCGCATTTTATCCCAAGTGTAAAATCACCATCCGCAACTTCATAGTTTTTGTACTGGATGGTAATGGCATTTTAACGTATTTCACCTGATAAGACATAACATACGGATACCTTCGTTAAAATTTGACACATTTTGAACAAAGATTAACTTAATATTAACATAAAAAGAAAAAATTGCACAATAATGTTAAAAGTAACTTGCTATGAGTTGAGTAAGGATGTTAATGACAGCGTGATTATTTTTCTCTTTGCTTTGATATTTTGTACAGCTAATCAGAAAGTTTAGAAGTTTCTAAGCACAAATTTTATATTTTATTAAAATGTTGTAACTGCTATCACCAAAATGAAAATTATTTAGGTGCATCTTGTGGTCATGAAAGCCTGTGAAAACTGTTAGATGACAGTGAGGCAAATTGCTGGGGACTTATTTTAATTCTACAAGAAACATCTTAATTTATACAAAAAATCTGGGGGGAAATCCTGAGTTCAAACTAGTTAAAGAATGTTAAATATGTATTTTCGACATACTTTTTAGATTTTTTCCAGTCTTTGCGGATCATTCGACATAAGTTTTGACTAGGGATAGTGGATGTTAATAACATTTTAGTAATAATATTGTCTTCCCATGAATAAGTTACTTTGCACCGCTAAATACCTGTTATTTTATCCTCCAGAAAGTAAATTTTAAATAATAATAGTAAAATATGTGGAAAGAGCTTTTCTAAGGCTACTACTATGAGCCTGACACAAGAACTTACACTATTCTAGAAAATTGCAAATGAATAAAAGCCATAACCATGTTACGCATCAATCACAAATGAGAGAAGTATTGTTTTTTGAATATCAGTGCGTAAATTTATTTGTTTAAAATACATACATCGATTTGCTTTTTTTTTTCGGCATAAATGCGTTTTCATGTAAATTTTGCGTATTTTGAATATGCTTCCCTTCTAAGTGGGTTGTTTTTAAATGAAAAGCATGTTTATTTGGCAATTGTATATCAAGTTGCAGTATGGAGATCCAAAAGTTACTTCACAAAGCATCATGTATAATAATAATAATAATAATACATAATCAACATTGTGAGTCCGACTTTTAGCTGTACCATGCTAGTCAGTTAATATTAACGGTCACATAATCTTTACTCTCTATTTGACACTCGTAAAGAATGTTAAAACACATTTAGCATAGTTTACTGTTTTACTCGAACAACTTTTCATATATTATCGCAAAACATTTTCATCTTTACGCTTAAAATATGTTTCCCTTTCCCAGATAATTTTATTTTTGTAAAGTCTATTGCGTATTGTTCTTTCTTATCGTTACGTTTCGCATTGTTTTTCGTTCTTTCTGTTTTTCCCACTATGTTTCATGTGTTTTTCTTTGTTTTCTTTTTTTTTCTGTTTTCTCGAATCCTGCAGAGCTAACTATAATTTTCGAAAAGTAAATAACAGAAAGTTCAGTGATAACATAATACAAATATTGACAGATCTGGCCAACTACAGGTATTAGCTACGTTACGTATAGTAATGTTATGTGGTATTTTCTTGTCTTTCTGTTTTTAAGTGGTTTATGGCAAATTCATTATTTAAAAGCATTTTTACTTATTATTTAACACAATGAATCAGTCATAAAAAGAGCTTATTCTTAAGAGCAAGAATCTGAGAAACTCACGCCTAGCATTATGAGGTGATTCATGACCTCTCAGATTTTCTTCCAAAAATTACCAAATGTTTATTATCTTATTGAAAGACCAAATCCAGAATGTTTTGTTCTAAAGTTGAGTTGTTTAGTTTTTATGGATCCCCAAAGTTGATGGTGCGGCATCAAAAATTAAGCGGATTTTCAAGACATGGAAATTGCTGTGAGCCAAAACTCTTACCAAGAGCTGTTGAACTCCAATTTTCGTTTTGTATATGGAATATAGAAGGTTTAAACTTTATAAAATGAATGTTAAATATGAGGTAAGTTGTTGCCGTAAAGTCAGTGAAGGCCCTCAAAACAAGGTATTTTTGACGTTTTTCAGCATTTTTGAGGTCCAAAAACAGCTTGTACACTTCAGTTGCCACGGCAAAAGTAGTGTCATTTTAAAGACCAATGTAAGTACTTTAAAATAATGTATAAATAACCGAGGAATGTTCAACGTGCTTTGAGTTGCGTAAGGCCGAAATATGAAAAATGTCATATTTTACCGATATTCAAACGGTCATAACTTCCTCTGCCAACAACATATTGAAATATTTTTTTTGCCAATGTCATACTCTATTCTTTGTCTTAACAGAACAGTTGAGTCCTTTGAGGCGAAATGTGAAAAATTTTTTTACAAAAAATGTACAGGAAAAAATAAATTTTTTGTAAAAAAATTTTTCACATTTCGCCTCAAAGGACTCAACTGTTCTGTTAAGACAAAGAATAGAGTATGACATTGGCAAAAAAATATTCCAATATGTTGTTGGTAGAGGAAGTTATGACCATTTGAATATCGGTAAAATATGACATTTTTCATATTTCGGCCTTACGCAACTAAAAGCACGTTGAACTTTCCTCGGTTATTTATGCATTATTTTAATGTGCTTACACTGGTCTTTCAAACGACACTACTTTTGCCGTGCCAACTGAAATGTAAAAACTGTTTTTGGACCTCAAAAACGCTAAAAAACGTCAAAAATGCCTTGTTTTGAGGGCCTTCACTGACCTTACGGCAACAACTTACCACAAATTTAACATTCATTTTGTAAAGTTTCAACCTTCTATATTCCATATACAAAAAGAAAATTGGAGTTAATCAGTTCCTGATAAGAGTTTTGGCTCACGGCAACTTCCATGTCTTGAAAATTCGCTTAATTTTTGATGCCGCACCTTCATCTTAGGGGTCCATAAAAACTAAACAATTCAACTTTAGAGCAAAACATTCTGGATTTGGTCTTTCGTTAAGATAATTAACATTTGGTAATTTTTGGGAGAAAATCTGAGAGGTCATGAATCACAGGCGTGACACTCTCTCTTTTTCTTGCTCTTAATGCTCACATAATTTCGTGTGCTTTCAATTTTTCCCTTCTCAAAGAATTTTCGCCTAAATTATCATACATTCGTTCTCAGCGAACCACAATTTAATCGTATGAAGAAAATCCGGAGTTTTCTAGCATTTTTTTTTCTTCGAGCTGAGCGAGCAAAAAGATTAGGAAATTATGTTTCGATAGAGGGCAGCACTACGCGGTTACTAAGTTACTAAAGGAAACAATAGAATAAATCGAAATTGTTCTTCTGAATTTGTGTTCAATGCATAAATTCAGAAGTAATATTTAGTTAAATAATTTTAAATTAGTTCAAAGGAAAAAATGTGAAATAACAAAATTAAGAAGTCAGTTCTAACATGATTTATTAGCTAAAATAATGTAGCTCTTTCTCCATATTTAGTCTTGGCCTTACTAATTGCGACCGCAAGCTTAACTGCAACCGTAGCTTTTCAAATAATTGGCATTTTAAACCGGAAAATTAGATCCCGAATTATATTTTATTTTGAAGGCAAGCAGTTTGTGAAGTTAGAATGATTTTTAATTCCAATTATAGGTTAAAAGCGCACAATAATAATTATCATTTAAATAAATCATTATTTGTGCGTACATGCATACCTTTATACATAACTTTTGCATATTGTATTTTATACTGGTATCCCATTTTGAGAAGAGAATGGAGAGTTGATGGATTCCGCAGACTCAACTTTCAAAATGAATTAGAAGATATAAAATATTTTCGAGCAATGTAGAAGCTTTAAAAAAAAGATTTGCTATTACATTTTAAATAATATATAGTATTTAGCAAAGCTCAATCGTTAAAAATGAAGCACATGTACAAATCATAGTTAAAAAAATGCTTATGGCTTTATTATTAGTTTTGATTAGCACTTATTTACAGCAAAACATGTTCTTAGAAAAGCTGACATACAGTTAATGCTATTTTATTTTATTAATTTGAGTGGAAGTAAAACTTGTTTCATCAAAGACAACGTTTAAAAGAACAACAGGAGCAAATTTTAGATTGGTTTACTTTCTGTTTGTTTCATTTACTTTACATTTTAAAAAAACGATGTTTCAGAGGCCCATCCAATGCATATTTGTCTAACTGCTGTAAAAATTTTTGCGTTCTATAAATAAAAGGCAGAGTAATAAAATATATAAGTGGAGGGCTAGCTCTGTGTGAGCGATTTGAAATAAAACATACCATGTAGTTGATTACCAAGAGCATGCATCTAAAAGCCGAAATTTAATTTGCATAACTGCTTTAGTTTTTATGATATTTTTCTAATTTTTTTCAAATAAATACACAATTTTTTATTTTATATTTTTTGAAATGTAAAAAAACACTATATATATTTAAAAAACAACACATATATTTAAGAAACAGCACGTATATTTATAAAAATAAAAAATACAGTTTATAATTTAAAGAATTTTTAAAAAAAAATGCTTATTTGAACTCCCCGATGATGAACGAACTCGTATTCAGAGCATAAAAACAGCTACGAGGAGATAATTTTTTTGTAATCGTTCTTTTTTTACTTGAATTAGAGCTTGTATGTCTAGTCTTGACATATAAGCTCTGTTGTATGCGAAAAAAAATTTTGAATATTATATTGAATATTATATATATATATCTTTATTATTACTGTTATTATTATTTATTTATTTATTTCTCAAAATTCGGAATATATTTTAAGAAAGAGTTTTGAACTCGGGACCATACTTAAAACACATTATTGGTTCTCCACTTTTTTAATAAATAAGTACTTCTGAATATTTCTTAATTCGGGGGCATAAAATAGCAATTATTATTTCTTTAAACATTAACTGTAAGATGTCAATTAATGATGCATTTAAATAAAGACATGTTTGCTAAAACTCCTTCTAAACTAATGAATGCTTGTCAAGTTATTTTTTTCGCTGCTTTAATGTAGAAATAGTTCTATTGTCATCAGTTTGTAGAATATTTGAAAAAAATATACTAAAAATTTGAAGCGTAATGTTCTTTTTTATCTTGAAATTAGTAATAACAAGAAATTTAGCAAATTTCACTTAAATTTCATTTTTCGTTATTCTGATAGAAAAAAGCAAAATTTCAGTCGGAAAATGTGTTCCCCCCCCCCATCTTCTTTTTTTCTCTCCCTCTCTTTTTTTTATGTTTTAATGGTAAAACTATCATACTATTATTCTAATTATACAAGTATAAAATCGTGTCACATAGTGTTGTCACATAGTGTTGTCGTCTTTTCAATTTTCATTATAATAGTTAAATTCACTTTCATACTTTTCACTCTAATTTTGCTATTACAGAAGAATAAGAATAACAAAAATCCTTTGTTATAAGAATATTTATTGTTCTTGATACAATTAACTTATACAAGAATTTTTCTAGCCCATATTCAAAAACTTATGTTGGAAGTAATTGATTAGGAAAACTGAGGTAACATCCTTTCAAATGAGAAGTAATTTGAAATTAAACAACATTTACGCTACCCATTAACCATCTCATGGTACTAAAGCGACTTTTATTTTATCAACTATATTTTATCGCGATATTTTTTTTTTCCAAATTAAGAAATCTATATTAAATTTTTGATTAAATAACAAAAATGAAAAGTATTTCTGACGAATAAGAAAATTGAAACTTTCTACGTAAAAATTTTTTTTGTGTGATCCTTTGGAGGCATGATATTGTTAGGATTTTGGATAATCGCCCAAATACTCTTAATAGCATGACTTTCATAGTCAAACATTTTTTTTATGATTTTTGTGTATTGTGCTTCGTCAATGTTACTGATTTAAAAAAAATAATTGCAAAATTATAAAGCAAATGCACTTCAAGAGATTAATTATCTACCTAGTGAAACAGTTAACTAAAACTAAAAGTTTGAATTTTTCATTGTAAAAGCTTCTTATCTTTGCAGTTCAAATTATTTTCCCTTTTGAACTGTAGTTTTCCATAAGAAACATTCGTCAACGTTTTTTTTTCTCTGATACCGCAGATCAGATCACTATTTAAGAATGCAAATGAACTTCGTAACGTAATGCAAACAGACATGTACAACTAGCTATGATTACAAACCGCGTGAAACAGCAAAATTGTTCCATATTTTTTCCGGTTTTTCATTTTAATATTCTTTCAATTCATCTAATTAATTTCTTTTTTTATCAAAATTGTTTCTTAAAAAAATTTGAAGAACCAGTCGTAGAAACAGCTCACCAAAGCTAAAAGATTTTTCTTTAACATAATCAAGCATACAATTTATAATATCTGGTACCAAATTAAACTCTTCCTAAAGAGTTTCTGCTTAAATTATCATAGATTATTCCTCAGCAAACCACAGTATAATCATATGAAGGAAAAGGCGGAGTTTACTGGGATTGCATCGATTTTTTTGACACCAGAGAGCCAAAATATTTGAATACGAAAATCGATACAGATAGAAGGCAGCAGAGTACGAGGTTAGAGAGCAATATAACGAAGGAGGACAATAAAGGAGAAATAGTCCGTTTCAATTTGCTTTTAACCTTTAAACTCAGAAGTAATGCGGTTCCGAATAAAATTTTTGAAAATAAGAGCATAGATATACATTTATATAGCAGGTTAAAGAGTTGCAAAAAAATTATTTATTTTTCTGTATTTACAAACATAGTAACTACAACTGCAACGCTTAACTGTAACCGTAGCTTTTCAGGTTTGTAGTGTTCCAAATAGCGAATTGGAACCTTTACTTTCATTTTAAAGACATTTGCAAAATTTAAACGGCTTTTGGATTTAATTTTACTTTGAAAACTAGCAATATTTACCTTTATTCATCTTCTGAAACAGTAGTTGCATTAACAATGGAAATTTAAACTATAAATTGCAATAGTTTTAACTTATCTTTATAGGCAACTTAAGAACTAATTAACTCAAGTAAAACAAGCTTTTGAATTAAATTACAAAAAAAATGTGTTTTTCGGAATACCCATAAGAGTTTTAAACAAGTGTGCTTCTAGGTCCTACTTCAATAAGGTTTTGATAGCGATGCATGCCATTAGGTCTATAGAGTAATATACCAAATGTCTGCATGTTTAACAAGGAAATTAGGTGTTAAGCGTGGATTTTTGGAGTGTACAATGTATTCTGAAATGCATCCCTACATTTTTCTCGTGTTTTTGCATGATGTCGATTTGTTTATGCATTTATTCCTGTAAAGAAACTCGAACTAAACGTACAAAGAAAATGCATTCTTCAAAATCAACACGAAACATTACTTTATGTAATGTATTAAAGGAAAATCAAATTTTGAACAAATGAAAGTTTAAAATATTTTGAACCTTCAGGAATCTCTCTCTCTCTCTCTCTCTCTCACTTTTTTTTGCATATCTTCAGCAAATGTCTCTAGAAATTTTTGAATGATGCCCAACGCCTGTAATATGCCTATTTCTAATCTGCCTATAGTAATTATATCCTCTAAATTTTAATAGGCTTATCATATGATATGCTTACTAGAAGTATTAGGCGTTACTATACCATAGGCTTATTCCTTAAAAAGAATAATATTTGATACGCCTATTTCTCTTTCCGTAAAGTTTGTAAAGATTCTAAAGTTGAAAGTGAAAGGGGGTTTTGAACTGAATCATAATTGAAGCAGTGTTGCATCTCCATATTGAGAATGCAAGATTAATTCTGAATTTTTGTTAAGTTTCTGCGATTCTGTAGTAATAATAATTTTCAGACATTTATTTCAAGTTCGGTAATACTAAATTTTTAACCAAGCTAATGGTTCGCTAAAAATATCTCTAATTCTATAAGGACTTTTATTTAGTGCTTTATCTTTCCGTTTAACTGAATATTGTTGAACCTGTCTATCTTGAATACCACGAAACAGAAGAAAAATACGAGATAAGAGGAAGCTTCGAGATATAGAGGTTTGGAAAAGTTATAAAAATAAACAATTTGAACAAAGGCACAGAGTTAACATATTTTTCTGCATTTATGTAATGTTTAAAATTTTGCTGTTTGACTTATTATATTCCTACATGCTACTAATTTTAGTCAGCATAGCGATAGAAAGGTAGATTTATACAGACCTTTAGCGGGCTTAAGATCAAATTCGAAACTTACAGTGCAGTATGAATTGGATATATAGAGGTTTTCGGGAAAACTAATTCAAGATAAACATAGAAAAAGCATTGAATTTAAGCTATGAATGCAGGGAAATGGAAAAGCTTCGAAATAGGGAGATTTTTGAGCTAGACAAGTTTGAGGTAAACAGGTTCGGTTGAATTGTCAAATTTATCCTCATCATCAATTTTTCGCAAGCACTGCGTTAATGTAGAAGTTTTCAATTTGATTTATTGACTCTAACTTCACTGTTATAATTAATTACATCTAGAAACTTAATATAAAGAGTTTCACCAGTAGTTATCAGTTTTTTTGCGTACATAGAATTCTACGACCAAAATATTTTCATTTTCTTGTAATATTTACTGAAAATTTTGCCTAAAAACAAAATTGACTAAATATTTAATCAACGATGTATTGAGATAAAAAAAAATTCAGTGATTTTTTTTTTTGAATTTTTCAGTGATCTTGATAGGGAACGTGATTCCATCTATGTTATTAGTAACTAATTAACACAGTGACTGAAAAGGAAACGTTATGTGAAAGTAGGGTGACAGCCATGTAACGTCCCTATCAAGTAGGCAACAAGCAAATTGCAGAAATTTACGAACATCAGTTCAGGATGCCATCACAAACTGTCTTCCCATTGGTGCCTACTGAAAGGCACAGGCTGTTGCGACGAAGCGAAGTTACAGTGAAATCCCAGAAAACATATTATACCTATACAGTACAGCATATGTGATTCCTGTCAAACATGATAAATCCGTCACTTTATAATTATGATCAATGTGACTTGCAGTAACGTCTATGTGAATTAGCCTTTCCGTGAGTTTTTGTGTTATCATGGTGTCGATAAATAATATGAGTCAACTGATCGAAATAAAAAAACCCATTAAAAAACTGCTAAAAGAAAAATATCACAGCTCAATTATTAGCCGTCGTTTTACTTTAGTTATAAAAATAATTAAACAAAAAAAGAAAACTTTAATTTGAAACATTTTAATAAAAAAATAGAAAAACAACTCTGCGTTTTTTTTTTTTTTTTTTGTTAATGAGAAAAGAGACATCAGAGGTTTCTAATCGGAATGAAGGTCGGAGTAGAATAAGAATTTGTTATCCTCTTTTTTAAGTTTTGTTTATTTTTAGCCCCCGACAAAAAAAAAAAGGAAGGGATTTTTAAGTTTGAAGTGTCGGTGTATCTATCTGTCTGTGGCATCATACAGTACACATCTAAAGGGATGGACCGACTTTGATAACTCTTATTTTATCCGAAAAAAAATTGATAAAAAGTGTTCTTAGCTAGGTATCGTCTTTCTGTGACTTTAATTACCAAATATATTGATTGAAATCCTCCAAAATTTTAGTCTAAACTAAACGTGTATTCACGCGATTGATCATGATGGTATTGTTGGCCCTCAAACAAAAAAAAATGCTCAATGTTTAAAAATATTATTTGTTAACGAATAAAAATTAATAAATAATTTAGCACAATGCTTTTAAGGGACTTTAAGTACTGTGGAATTTGGACTTCAGACCAAATTACGGTACAGTTGGAAATGTGAAGCGGCACACACCTAATTGCCAGTCTAGCTCTCGCAAGACAACAATAACGACCATGACATCCAGAAGACAATTTAGATGCATTTCAATTTTATATGTGCTCCCATTTAAAAAGCGGTTTTTTTAATTTTTTTTTATTAAAATTAGTAGGGGAATGGGGGGCAAAGTGAAATAGTTAAGATAACTGACCTATTTAAAAATGAATGCATCGGAAAGTTGTTCTAAAAATTATTGTACATAAAGATTAAATAATATATTTTGCATGAACATATGGCAGTTATTTTTCACCTTTAAAAAAAGGTAGAAATTGTCCACGTTAAAAAAACATGGGACAAAGTGAAAAATGCTATGTTTTTACTATGTAAAATTTTCTATTTTATGATTAACAGTAATTTTCATCAAATAGACGTGTAAACAAACGAATAAATGACTTATTTATGAAAAATAAACGAATAAAAAAATAAACAAATTAATGAACTTATTAATTTATGAGAAAAAGAAATGGGTGAATAAAATAGAGAACAAATAAGAAAATCAGTAAACGAATGAATAAATAAGTGAATTAATAGGTGAAGGAAAGTAAATTAACTAATAAATAAAGAAATACGTACGTGATTTTAAAAATTAATGCCTAAGTAAATGAAATGAACTATTGCACTTCGCCCCGCATGCACTTGACAAATTACATTAAACATTTAAAAGCAAAAATCGCTTAATACAAACGAAATAAGTATTGTACTGGATACCAGTAGATCTCAATTAAAACTTAAAATGATAATAACAGAAATTTTATAATTGCATCATAACAAAAAATATTTTTGAAAAAAAAATGTAAGTGTATCAAATTTTGAAAAGGACTTGCATAAGTTTTTTCATTGATCTTTAAATCTATCTCTTTGTTGACAAAAATCGACTGTATGTAGAGGGACTTTGTTAAAATATTGCTAGATAGGTAGCGCTACAAACTGAAAATATTTTGCCATTTCACTTTGCCCCCCCCCCCCCCTATTTCACTTTGCCCCACATTCCCTACTTGTTAAGGCTTTGAGAACATTTCCAAACAAATACATAGGTTATTCGCTAAAATGAAAATAAATAAAACACATGAAATTTTGGACACATTGGTTTATTTCTACAATTAGACATTCTTACATGACGATAGAAACATGAATATAAAACAATGTCAACTGTGAGTTTCACCAACAATAATTATTTTCATCGTTTTGTTACAGAAAGGAGTAACGATGAAAATCTTAACAATATCTTATATAAAGTCCATCGGGATATGTACAAAAATGAAACTAGAAACGTGTGCAAGTTTAACGGCAAACTGGTGCACAAAGCATTTAATATGGTTGCATTGAAAGTAAAAATATAAAAGCCGTTTTCTAGCTTTCTTAAGACACAGTAGAAGCAAGAAGCAGTTTCTTTTCAAATATATAGACCTACGACTGTGTTAAATAAAGTGGAAACAAACTGACAGTGGAGAAAAGTATATACACAGTAAAGTCTTGATTTTAATGAGGTACTTTACTTACCAAACCTTAGCATTACTGAGCTGTCAAACTTGTAAAGAAGCTTGCTTTTCTTATCATTTTTTAGGATTTTTCACGATTCTTTTTTTTTTTATTTCTTATTTATTTATTTATTTTTTGCTAGGGGGAGTTACTGTAAATTCCATGTAGAAAATTCTGATTTAAAACAAGAAATTTTTTTTATGTAATATAGATACGCAAAAAGTATGCCGATAGAAAATAACAGCTATGTGAGTGCAGTTGCAGAAACAAAGTGACGCTGCAACGTCGGTCGCTAATTCTTTAAAAGGTCTGCAGGAAATTTCTCATGCTAAAGATTTTTATTTATATATTTCCCTTGCTCTTTTTGTACAGCTCGAACTTAAAGTAGAAACATATAGCTCAGTTAAAACCACGTTTTTGACACCTGTACCTGAAGTAATTTACAATAGGTTTGGTGCACAACAACCTCACACAGACTTTACATGAAAAAGCTAACCTCCTATATCTTACCGTTTTCGAGTACTGTGAAATTCTTACGTACCTTCACACGTACAAATGCACACATACGTATTTACGAGAAAACTCGAGAAAATGAACTGGCATAAGGCAGTTCGGTTGTACATATATTCATAGGTAAATATATCCGTGCAGAAAGGCGAAAAAATCTACTAAACTTTTATTCGGAGTGGAATGAAATGGAAATTTAAGAAAAGAAAAAGGAGGTAGGAACTATTCAATGATTAAAAAAAGTTTTACTGTAATGCAGGAATTATTGGACAGATTAATTCGATTCTATACCGGATATTAAATACCATCTCGCCTACAAATAGTAAATGATTAAAATTTAAAACGCAGTGAAGTAACTCCCCTTATACTCCACGTTCGTTAAAAAAAGTTATGAAAAATTTAATACGTTACGCTTATGATAATCAAAGGATTAAGTACTGAAATCTTGCGATATTAAATAGTAATATTTGTCCTTTCATTGCAACCATGCACGACATAACACTTTTGTAATATGCATAAAAGAAATAAACTTGTACTTCTAAAAATAACTTATTGTGAACTTCCAAACTATTCCACAGATATGTTTTGTAGTACACTAAAATAACCAACATGCATTGCTATTTAAATTAATTAAGAATATTTATCTTCTAAACATACAAATTTCTATCAGAAATTAAAAATTCTTACAAATGTTTTTAAAGTAAATCACTTGTATGAAAATGAGGCACATGTACTTTGTATAGCGCAAGTGGTTTTTAGGAAGAGTGTAGATGAGTAATTATTTGTTATAAGCTTAAATTCGAACCGCTGAGATAATCGTACTTTATAAATTTTACTGGTTGTTGGATATAGGGAATTCAAGAAATAATTATGAAAAAGGTTACAAATAAATGAAAAAAGAAAGACAGAAGGAGTATATATCTTAATATATAAAAATTACGTGTCCCTGTGTTTGTGGCTAATGGACTCCTCATCTACTGAACCGATTTTAACTAAATTTTACACGCAGTTTCAGTTTGGTCCAACTTAAATGATAGGATAGTTTTTATCTCAATTTAGATCCGCAATATATTTTATTGCAAATTATGTATTTAGCTACCAGCTTTTCTGTGTTCTTGGCTAAGCCTTTTTACTAAGCCTTTTTTGACACCTCCATGGCTGAGCGACATAAAGCACACGTTTTGGCAGCTTCTGAAGCGCAGTAAACAAGTAATAATCTTTCTTATAATATATAAAAATTACGTGTCCCTGTGTTTGTGTCCAATAGACTCCTCAGCTACTGAACCGATTTTAACCAAATTTTGCACGCAGTTTCAGTTTGGTCCAACTTAAATGATAGGATATTTTTTATCTCAATTTAGGACCGCAATATATTTTTTATTGCAAATTATCTATTTAGCTACCAGCTTTTCTGTATTCTTGGCTAAAATTCTTTAAACATACCCGGAATGCCACCACATAATCTGAGGTTAAAAATTGGTTTACCCATAGTTCTTCTACGTAATTTAAATTCACCGAGATATGCAATTATACGCGTTTAGTTATCAAAAAAATCACGGGAACATTATTGAGGCAATCATTTTGACTGGCAAGTTTAAAGATGAAGTAGTTATGTTGCCACGTATCCCAATGACACCGTCAGAATCTTCAATACCCTTTAAAAGGCTACAGTTTCCCATTCATTTAGCTTTCTCCATGTCCATTAATAAGTCCCAAGGACAAACAATGTCAATTTGCGGTTTTGATTTAGAAAATCCATGTTTTTCCCGTGGGCAACTATAGGTCGCTTGCTCCCGTGTGGGAAAACCGTCCAATATATTTTTGTTTACAAGAGACAGAATAACAAAGAATATTGTGCACCGATTAGTGTTGAGTTGAACTGGAATTAAAAATGCTTATAATTCAAAAAATAATAAATAATATTGGTTAATTACCCACCCTACCTACATTATTAAAAAATAAAATGTTACAATAGCAATTAGCAAATTTTTAATTAACTCAATTGTTACAAGTTTGAATATAATATTTCTAAGTACTAAAATGCTACATTTTTTGTTGATTTTTTGTTTCTAGCAAACTTAAATTTCTGTTCGATTAATTTCATGACCTCAAATTCATATTTATATAAAGTTGATCTCTATAACGGTAATAAAGTTTTTTGTTTCGATTGAAACATTATAGTTTAACCCATACCTTAGCCACAGCAACGCGTGGCCGGGTCAGCTAGTATATATATATATATATATATATATATATATATATATATATATATATATATATATATATATATATATATATATATATATATATATATATATATATATATATATATATATAACCATAAAAACTCCAGACTATCAGATGTTCTTAAACTATCACAAAGAATTAATTTCTATAGACTTCCTAAAAACACACTCACTGCCAAACAAAAATTGTCAAGAAATTATATGTCTATAAAATACGATACGTATGTCAAATCAAGAAAATATTTACAAAATGCTAATAACTGAAAACTATTTTTAAGGCAGTAGTATTTGCAATTCTATTTCTTGTATTCCTGGATTCTATACTAAAAATAATTGAACAATATTGTATGCTGACTAAGTGCATTTTGTAAAATGGAAAGCTATTTTAATAAGCCCATTCTTAAATAGAAGCTGCCTTTATGTAATAATAAACATTGCTTTGTAATCGTAGATATAAAGACGTCATTCACACACATATAAATTTTAAATATCATGTTTACGGCTATGCACAATTTTTACACTTTTATCCACCACCTTACCTAGAAATTGAGCTTCAAAAGATTTAAAATGGAAATTTTACACGTAAAAATATTGCTACTATTCAATGGATAAAATTAAAGTTGTAAATTGTAAGTTTTTTTCTGTTTTGCATAGTTTACTTTACAGCCAAAGTTTTGTTTAAAAAAAAATATGTTACATTGATAGATATTAGAACATTTGCTACAATTTGTTGTTTCGTATAGCACAACACACTCAAAGACCAATTAAAGTGCTTAACACGTTCTTAATCTCAACAAAAATAAGGTTTTGACTCATCGAAACATTTTTATGTTAAAAAAGAAAAACAGGAAGGAAAGCGCAATTTAATGAACCAGTTTTCGTATAAGCAATAAAAAACGTCTCTTTCTTTTCTGTTTTTTTTTTTTTTTTACATTTTATATCGCACTTAAAATTTATTCCAATGTGTTACACTAAGAAATAATAATAATAACAATAGTATAATAATAAAACGTATACGCATACAAAAAAATTAAATCTCGAAAATAAAGCACGAAACAGTTATCGTCTAAGTCAAAAACTATGAACATATAGTAAAAATAATAAGATTTAGGCTTTTTTTTTTTTTTTTACTTTAATTTGTTAAAAGTTATCAAAACATATCAACAAGAATCGAAAATTTGCATAAGTAATGTTTAAGTACAAGAAGGTTGAAAATAAAAGCCTGCTTCTTTGAAATAAAAAATCCGGAAAATTAATTTAAAAAAAGTAATCCATAGTAATTATAAGATACGTTTGTGATTTTTCCATTTGAATTTAGTGAGGAGGAATAAATCATTGTTTGCTTTTACGAAAATTTCGTATCTACATTATTCAAGTTGACTTTCCATCCTGTTTTTCATATTTCTTTAACATTTTGTTTGCTTTAGTTAGTAAAACGTTTACTGGTACATTATAAACCTTTTAAGAAAACAAAAACACTTGTTCCCATTTTTTTAACCCAAAAATTACAAAGCAATTTGTTTTACCTACAGAACCAGTACGATCCATTTTGTGCAAGCAGAGTATTTAAGCCCTTTGCTGACTTATGTAAAACTGAGCAAATATTTCTTCAACAATATACTGAGCGATTTAATACAGGCACAGAAGATACAACAAAATTACAACAAGATCAATAATTTTAAACTGGTTCGTTGATGAAAACTAGAAGAATAAATAAAAATTTTAATCTTGATTTCAACAGAAAAACTCATACAAATGAACTTCAATACTGGCAGAGTTGAAAATTTCGAATTTCCTACTTTGAACTTTCTGCTCCTTAAACAATTACTAGTAACTTCAAAAATTATAACTTTATTATGTTTATTATTTGAAACCGCCAAAAAACTATCTTCTCTATGCAATTAAATTTTAATGATTTTTACAATGGGTTTTAGCTATTTTTTCTAAAAAAATGTAAAATCTAATCATACATACTTCTAGATTTTAAATAAAGTTTTAAAAACTTTTCGAGTAACAGCTTTTAAATATTCTCTCATTGTATTAACGATACTTAACAATAATGTTCAGCTCAATTTACGAAGATATTGAGCAAATTACGCTTTTTTTTTCTTGAAAATAAACTTAACATGTTTAAAAAAAAAAATAGCTGTGAAATGATACAAATTGCATTTCAGTGACGAAAAGTAAAACTGCGTATAAATTACTAATTTCGTCTATATCCGCATGAATACGTGCCTAACTTATCCTCCTTCGTGTCTCTTTGTACTCAATTTTGCAAACCCAACTCGAAACGTCATTTTATCGATTTTTATTTAGGAGGTGGGGGTGGCGGAGGTGGCGGTGGTGGGGGAGGGGGCGCTTGCACTGTAGGCTGCGTAGGTGTCGGCAGCTGCTGTTGCTGCTGCTGCACTCGGGGCTGGGGTCTTTTGGCGGCTGGCCGTGGGAACGATGACGGTCTCTCCCGGTAGCTCTGGAAAGAAAAAAAAAATATTAGAAATCATCATAGTTAAGACCACTAGCTTCTGCTATTATCAAGACAGAAGCAATTTTCATTTCAAGTAATTAGACGTATCTTTCTAAAGTATAAAATAGGTTTCAATTAAATTCGCCAGGAGCGACCATTTAAACAATAGGCATTTTGATGCTTTAATGCTTATGAACTACTCAAATACAGTGAATGTAATTGTTTTTACTAGTGGAGTTAATTTGCGATAGTTTTTAAAACATTAGTGACCAGCATCTTTTATGTTATAGTTAAAAAATGTATACCTTAAACAGCAGAAATGTACAAAAAGAAAATGTTTTTTTTTGACAACAAATGCCACAAAAACAGTAACTAATTATGCAAGATTATCCAACTCCCCTCTATTTATTACGCGATCATTCCGTTCATATATTTTAATCTTGATTTGGAATTTTTAAAAAAATTAAAACTTCGTAAAGGTATTCCCTATAACAATAGTTGACTCAAATAATACTATATTTAAAAAAGCTATGCTGGGATGTGGGAAGACAACTCTTGCACCTTTGAATTATTTGCATATTTTATTATTAACAATATTGATTTTATTTAGAAACTAGCTGACCCGGCGAACTCTGTTCCGCCTTAAAGGCAATAAATAAGAAAATTTTTGAATTTATTAAGTTTTTTATTATTAGAAAATACGAAGAAAATTAAGTACCTACATTAATCATTCATTATTGTTTCTGTATTTTAGTACATAGGTTGCTCTTCACTAAAGTACCTTGTGATGCACAACATTTTTTGTTTTATTATCAGGCGCAAAAAGAAACAACGCAGATGGTCTTCCGACCCGCAAACATGCCACATATAATTGACCATGGGAAAAACAGTGATGTTCTAGATTCAAACCACAAACTTTTAAGGATTGGCCTTGTGATTTGTTAAAGGTCATGACAAATGCAAGACGGATCGGAAATTGAAGTCTTTTAAATTCAAACGGCATATCGGTTGGGATCATCGGGATCCTAGGAATGAGCAATCGTTTCTGACAGCTTATCACATATAAATTTCAAGGGAAGTAACGCGTTTGTTTATAATTTATTTCACGAAAAAGTCAAATAATACTCAACGCACCGCTAACTTACAACCTGTTTACGGCGTTTCGGAACCTGCCAGAAAGTGTGCTTTATGTCGCTCAGCCATGGAGGTGTCAAAAAAGGCTTAGTCAATAAGACAGTTTTTCTATTTATGTAACTGACACATAAATTATTGCCAATGTCCGTCTCCTGGCTCTAAGCTACCAACCCACCAATTTTTAGCCGTATCGGTACAGCCGTTCTTGAGATATAAATAGTGTAACTAATACGACTTTCTTTTATATATATAGAAGATAGAATAGTAGTGAGAAGAACAACCTCTTTAACTGCAGTGCAGGAGCCCTCCCATCAAGCGCTTTCTACCTCTCAGCCTCAGAGGCGTAAAAACTCTTAAGTGACAATCATTTCTGACAGCTTATCACATATAAATTTCAAGGGAAGTAACGCGTTTGTTTATAATTTACTTCACAAAAAAGTCAAATAACACTCAACGCACCGCTAACTTACAACCTGTTTACTGCGCACCGGAAGCTGCCAGAACGTGTGCTTTATGTCGCTCAGCCATGGAGGTATAAAAAAAGGCTTAGTAAAAAGGCTTAATCAATAAGACAGTTTTTCTATTTATGTAACTGATACACATAAATTATAGCCTATGTCCGTCTCCTTGCTCTAAGCTACCTACCCACCAATTTTTAGCCATATCGGTACAGCCGTTCTTGAGTTATAAGTAGTGTAACTAACACGACTTTCTTTTATATATATAGATTTGTTAATGGTAGGTCAATCAAGTTAGATATTGGAGAATATTAATGTGGCAACCAGAACGTCTGAAATGTTACACATATTTTTATAAGTCCTGGGTCAATCCATGTCAAATCACCCAGGAAAACGGGATTTTGTAACCCATGTCCTCGGATTTTGATAAAACTTGGTGTATTTAATATTTTTGTGGTGGTAAGTAACCATATGAGTTCTTTTGCCCATATGTGATCTGGTTTTTGTTTTACAGGCCGTCAAACTTTTCAAAAAATCGCATTTTCTGTCAACCGCTAAGCCTAATCTGTATGTATACGTATCACTTCAGTAAATTGTGACGGGTGCATAAATCTTTCAATATTTCCAAAAATTCTCAGATATGTTGCTAAAAGTATGAGGATTTAATAAAAAAATACTTGAAATTTATATAATATAATTTTGTTTGAATAAAATTTGAATAAACTACGACAAGCATTTTTTTTCTTGTGCAAAACATGAGGTTACTTAAGTGGCATTTCACGAAAAGGCGGAGGTCCTATTCAATAATGGAAGAATTCGAAATGAGCCTGAAGGTGTGTTCTATCATTGCCAAGAATAAAATTAGTGGTTTTTTTCGTTTTCTTGTTGCTGTTTCACAATATACACATTTCAGTATCAAAATTTTTGAAAAAAAGTTCTAGTCATTTTCCTAACCTAAATTTCAGTGAAAAGCAAACATACCTTTATTTTTAAGCATATTTACAGCCCTATTATGCTACTTAAAAATCATCTTAATCCCTTATTAAGCAGAAAGGAAAGTGAGAAATAATTTGTGACTCCCAAATTCAGTTGTCAAGTTCAGCAAAATATCAGATGCAGAAAAAAGATGTGCAAAACATGAATTCACTTTAGTAGCTTTTTATGAAGAGGCGGAGGTCATATTCAATATTAGAAGCATTTGAAATAAACCTAAAGGTGTGTTCTATCATTGCAAAGAACAGAATTAGTGGCTTTTTTCGTTTTTTTGCTATTGCACAATATATACATTTCAGGACCAACATTTTTGAAAAAAGTTCTAGTCATTTCCTAACTTAATTTCAATTATTTTTGTGTAAAAGAAGCATAGCTCATGCTTTTGTAGCATAAAAACGTATTATATTTATTTTTAATGATTTATAATTGTATTGAATGTGCGAAGAAGAGATAGGATAGCACAATCTTTGAAGAAAAAATAACAATGAAAAATATGAGTTTTCGAATATTATCGGATTGTTTATCTTTGAAGTGTTTGTGTGATCCTGTTTTTAGCAAATTTAAGGAATATACTGCTTGATATTTTAACGCTCGACCTTCCTTGCATTTCCGACGTCGGACAGTACTTGTTGAAGTTACGTTATCATGAAATATTCGGAATACTTATTTTGTACATATTCAATCTCCTTTTGAAGAGAATAGTAACATCTCCCAGAATCTTATGTTACAGACCGTTTAACGTAGTTATTTCATCTAACATCTTACCATTTCTTGGTTATAGTAAAGATAATAGTCCTTTCTTAGGTAAAAGATAGTCTTGCTTCAAGTCCAGCATAGTCACTTACTTGAAAATTTTCAATTTTTTTCTTTTAAACTCCAATAGCAAGTGTCGAAAGCTGTATTTGCTCTTAACTGGATGCTGAAATTTCTAGTTTATTTTTATTGAATTATGACTGTCCGGGGCTCTAGCTTTTTAATTATCTCCTATTATTATTTATCAGCGCAAACCAACCTTCCTGATAAACGAATCCAATGAAAAACAAACAAACCAAAACAGAAAACCCACTCGCATTCTTTATCCCTCTTATAACTATGACCCATATTTTGCTAAAATAAGAAGAGACCTGATACATGCGCAAATGCAAGGAAGGTTGAGCGTTAAAATATCCAACAGTATATTCCTTAAATTTGCTGAAAACAGGATCACACAAACACTTCAAAGACAAACAATCCGAAAATATTCAGAAACTCACATTTTTAATTATTGTTTTTACTTTAAAGATTGTGCTATCCTATCTCTTCTTCGCACATTTAATACAATTATAATTCATTAAAACTAAATATAATACGTTTTTATGCTACAAAAGCATGCACAATGCTTCTTTTACGCAAAAAATTATTAAAATTAAGTTAGGAAAATGACTAGAACTTTTTTCAAAAATGTTGGTACTGAAATGTGTACATTGTGCAATAGCAACAAGAAAACGAAAAAAAGCCACTAATTTTATTTTTTGCAATGATAGAACACACCTTTAGGTTTATTTCGAATGCTTCTATTATTGAATATGACCTCCGCCTCTTCATAAAAAGCTACTAAAGTAAATTCATGTTTTGCACATCTTTTTTCTGCATCTGATATTTTGCTGAACTTAACAACTGAATTTGGGAGTCATAAATTATTTCTAACTTTTCTTTCTGCTTAATAAGGGATTAAGATGATTTTTAAGTAGCATAATAGGGCTGTAAATACACATAAAAATAAAGGTATGTTTGCTTTTCAGTGAAATTTAGGTTAGGAAAATGACTAGAACTTTTTTTCAAAAATTTTGATACTGAAATGTGTATATTGTGCAACAGCAACAAGAAAACGGAAAAAACCACTAATTTTATTCTTGGTAATGATAGAACACACCTTCAGGCTCATTTAGAATGCTTCCATTATTGAATAGGACCTCCGCCTTTTCGTGAAATGCCACTAAAGTAACCTCATGTTTTGCACAAGAAAAAAAATGCTTGTCGTAGTTTATTCAAATTTTATTCAAACAAAATTATATTATATAAATTTCAAGTATTTTTTTATTAAATCCTCATACTTTCAGCAACATATCTGAGAATTTTTGGAAATATTGAAAGATTTCTGCACCCGTCACAATTTACTGAAGAGATACGTATACATGCAGATTAGGCTTAGCGGTTGACAGAAAATGCGATTTTTTGAAAAGTTTGACGGCCTGTAAAACAGAAACCAGATCACATATGGGCAAAAGAATTCATATGGTTACTTACCACCATAAAAATATTAAATACACCAAGTTTTATCAAAATCCGAGGACATGGGTTACATGACCGGGTGAACTGACGTGGAATGACCCTCCTTTAAACAGCTCTATAATCCTTATTTTTATAAACAATTTTGCTCAGTTCCAATTTAATTATCTATTCTAGTGTTCATCATCATATTACTTTTCCTGTTGCATGTTGTATAAAGTAATGTGACAGTAGTACAGTATAATTAGTAAAATAAAATCTTAACCCATTAATGCCTAGCGTCCCTTTTTAGGGAGGGTCCAAAAAAGGGTCTGAATTTCCCCAAAATGAACATTTCAACCAAATAATAGTGCTCAATTAGTACCTTGGTATTGTTTCAATTCGTTATCAACAGATTGCAGCACATAACCATTGTAAGGTGTGTTCTGTTGCAGTTTTTATATGATCTTTATCAAAAATGACATCGTTCACAATCTCAAGAGAAAAAACTAAGTTTACAAAGTTATTCCCAGCTTCCCAGTTTATGTTAATTGCTGATTTTATTTCTTCTTATAAAATATCTTTTTAAATATTACATCGTAAGCAGAAAAAATTTCAGTAAAAAAAAGTATGTACCCTCTGGGGTATATCCTAACTTTTAAGGGAAGATTTTTCTTTCCTTAGTAAAAAAATTATTTTTTACAACTTTTTTTTTCTGTCCATTAAACACTATTTGTAACCATTATACAAAATATCTTTGGAAAAAAATGTCAGGCATTAATGGGTTAAATTTTATTTTCGGACATTAATCAAAATCTTTACTGGGTAAAAATTAAACCAGACGTTTTTAAAACTTTCAAAGCAACATCGCTTCTTTCGATTTTGGGTGTGTGTGCATGTTTTGTAATTATAACCAATAAGGATATTGTATCAAATTAGATTTTCAAACTATATAGAAACCGATTTAATTTTTTACCTGGCCGTAAGGTCCTTTGACTTCCATTGCACCTCCATAAAGTTCATCTTGGTCTATCCTGGAAGGAATGGAAGCATAGGAAGCGAGGCTCACAGCGGGTGTACCTGGTTCCCCTTGACTATAAGGGCGACCCTTGTCTACGCTGTCGTACCGACCAGTACCTGCTGCAGCATACATATACTGTTGATGGTCTTGCAAAGCTAAAAATTAAGGCATATACTTTGTTTAGAAACTATGATCAAATGGTTTTCAAAACATTATATGTAATGTGATTTAAAGATAATTTCATCTAAAAAAAAAAAAACAGTTAATTATAATCGTTAACGTGCATCATGAAAGCCCCATATGGATGTGTTGATGTAGATGATAAGATGTTTTACGAAAACATCAACAAAGCATTAAACATCATTTTTTAATGCAAAAAACGAGCTTACGGATAGAAAGACAGAAATCTAAATAAAAGTATCGGCTTGTGTCTTTTTTTTTCTCTCTCTCTTAAACATTTTCTTGTACGCTCGAAAAATATTCTGCGATTCTTATAGCTATTTGCGCATTATTTACGTTGTTACAATGTTTTTTTTTTAATTTTTGTACAAAGGTAAACATTTTAAACACAGTTGAATGTTAAGAAAAAAATCAAAGTTAAATCAGATACTAAGCAATATTTAATGCCATAAAAATTCTGCATTCTAAAAACGTATTTTTATAACTGAGACTAATTTTCTTTACCCAAGGATAAATTATTACTTTTTTGGTTGAAGCCAGCCTTAAATTGTCCTCCTCGATCTATCGTTACTTACAATTTTGTACGTTAAAGAAAAAAAAATTAAAAGTTTATCCTGTTACTTAAAACCACAAATTTGGTTAATTGAGAACTCTATCAATGAAAAAGTTTATAACTGTATTACATATAGGTTCATTCTAAATACCTACAACATATTCATTTCTTAATTTGTGTGTCAAGTTTTTCTGAGCTTTCAAAAATATATTGTTCGTAGTTAAATATATAATTTAATTGAATCGTTTCATCCTTTACCTAATTATGTTTACATAAATACGATACCAGTCGCTGAAACGCAAGAAGAGAAAGAAAAAACAAATAAAACCTGAAATATTGAACGTCAAATCCTTTATTTTTTTCAAATTTTGAATAAGTGATTGAGTCATATTTGTGCTGAATCATTTATATGCTCTTTAAACTGTAATAGAAGCAAAAAGTCATAGAACATTTTAAGTATGCGAAGAGCAACAAAGTTTGTCATATTTAGTAGGATTAGCTAGGAATGTAGCGCTATGTAACTGCCACAATATAAGTCAATGAAGCTGATTTTGAAGGATCTTTTAAAAGTATTTTTCCCTTAACAGAAGAATATTTAACCTGTGCTAGAGGACAAAATAAATAAATAAACAAATAGTAAAAGAGGGACGTTTTTACGAATTTCAAACAAATGCTTTGTCAAAGAAAACAATTCTACATTGTTCTTCCTTTATACTTCAGTTAAAAGTTAAAATATATATTCTGGAAATATGACATTTTTCACAGAATACACAATTACTTTACACAAGTGTCATTCATTTCTAATGTAAAACACGTCATATTCGCTATTACTAGATTCAATTATTTTCCAATATTTTTTGTGTTATACAAAATGTGAAACAACAGAAAGGGTCAAAGAAGTAAAATGTTTCATTCTTCAATTGAAAATCATTTCAGTAGCGATAACACTAATGGAGGAATTATTATTAATGTGTAGTTGAAGTTGAAATGATTTTCGTTTTTGCAGCAAAAAAATAAATAAATGAATGAATGAATGAATACTCTAAGAGTACTTTTCCTATTAACGACATGATTTCAGCGAAAATCGGCCAATAATTCTACAAAGAAAACTACGCTATCGGATCGTCTATTGCTTTGCTTTTCTATTATATATCTTTTCATATGCATCGCTTTCCTTCATAACAAGCAAACGGATGAATGAATGTCGTCACGATTAAAAGGGTGCTATGCCAACAAGAAATTTCCAACAAACTATATCGTTCAAACGAAGACGACACTATAGTCCTTAAATAGATAGGTGGAAAAGTGCATAGCATACAGGGTGTCCACTCCAATCGTGGACCAATAGCTAATTTTTAAACCGTTAGAGATAAGCATATGGTTTATTTGGGAAAAAATCTCCAAATTATGAAAGGAATTTTGGGTCTATTCAATGTTTTTCAAAAAATCAAATTTTGAAAGAGTTACGAAATTTAAATTTTTATACAGCCCCCCAGTCCTATCAATCATATTTAGTAAAACATTCTTGACACTGTAACGTTTAAAACTAAAAAAAATCACTGTTCTACGATAAAAATTGACCGAGTTATGACGTTTTGAAAAATCAAGATTTTGAAGGATTTTGCATACGGTCCCTTAAGCGATCTCTCGATGACGTCATGACATAATGCAAAATCTTGATTTTTCAAAACGTCATAACTCGGTCAATTTTTATCGTAGAACAGTGATTTTTTTTTAGTTTTAAACGTTACAGTGTCAAGAATGTTTTACTAAATATGATTGATAGGACTGGGGGGCTGTATAAAAATTTAAATTTCGTAACTCTTTCAAAATTTGATTTTTTGAAAAACATTGAATAGACCCAAAATTCTTTTCATAATTTGGAGATTTTTTCCCAAACAAACCATATGCTTATCTCTAACTGTTTAGAAATTAGCTATTGGTCCACGATTGGAGTGGACACCCTGTATCTTAATGCATTTTGCGTCCGCCAATTCTGGATATCAATAATAGTGTACCATTTATCGATGTCATATCGTTAAATGGATAAGCGCTCTAAAGGTATTTAAAACGTATTTTACGAAGTGTTTACTCTTATTCGCTTCGTTTTCCTGAATTATTTCTTCGTTAGTTGGTCACTTTGAGCAATAAGTCAGACCGCATTAAGTTTTGAAGAGAACGAATAGATGATAATTAAAGAATATTCAAAACGAAGCAAAAACAAAGAAAAAAGTTCGTTAACCTCGACAAAAATTTAAAAACCAATTTTGAATGTTTTCTAGATTGGACACTTTTTGTTTGTCAAGCTGAGCACATCGAAAGCGATTTGCAGAACAGCTTCACATTTTCTTCATTACACCAAAGATTTCACTTCTTGACCCTTTTTTGAAATGATCCGTTTTGATTTTTAAACATGAAACATGCATTTTATTAAAATTATAGCAGCCGAGTCTATTTAAAATAAAATTAAAAATCCTCATGCCTGTTCAGTTGCAAGATATATGCATCGCTATACATAGGCAGTTTCTTTTTTCCCCATCGCTTCGATTAATATTTTTAGCATATGTCACGACAGTATGTCAGAAAACAATTTAATTAGTATTACAAAATATCTATAAACTTTACCTTTGATTTGGTCTTTCACTAAGCCTTCTCTTGACCTTGATTTAACAATGTAGATTATAATAACAACTACAATAACTATAACTGCTAACAGCGCAGCTGCTGCTGGAATTACTAAAGATAAATCCATATACATTGGGAAATCTCTTGCACCTGAAAAATGAAATCAATTTAATTAAAATACACACAGTAATTTGTCATTACACATGAACAGTAAGTCAAGGATAAATTTATAACTGCTACAGCCAGCAGAATTATCAATGAGATAGTATGATACGTAACTGATTTTTCAACTGATTTTAAATAGTTATGCCGTTATAAGCAGCCAAATATAGGCATTGTAACTAGTAGAAATCCACACAAAAATAAACGAAGAGTATTTTCACAAAATGAATAAAAATTAGTTATAAGAATCACCAGTATTGCTGTCGAGTTACAAGGGTAAACATTGTATTTTTTAATTTATGCTGAAGTATGAACAATATGATCCCATGCATTATGTGCGAGTTTGTCACAATAATTATCATGTAGGATTAATGGAAAGGGGGACGTCAAGACAAGTTAATTTTATAAAGATTGATGATGAAATTTATAAAAACTACTTCTGCTGAAATGCTCTCTTTAATGTCTCATTACCAAAGCAGCAAGTTGTTTTTGGAAACTTTAAACTAACAACTTAGTAAATCATTTTTCTATTTTTCAAATGCAAAAAAGGACTAAACATATTATTTGCCCTGGTATTAGTTTTCAAGACTTTACCGAATGAACTGAGTTGCTAAGTTAAAATACTGTTCCGTGAACTCTTAAGTTCAAGTTACAGTATTTAACGTCATTTAAGTTCAACCAAATTTTTCGAAAATTAAGAATTATGTTGTTTCGAATCGTGTGAATCGTATTTTAAAGTAACTGACTATTCAAAAAACTATGCCCGAAAATTTCGCAGATTTCATCCGTACAGATGTTCTAAAAACCTTTAAAACTCCATTAGATATGTACAATTCCAGTAAAGATTTATAAATACCAATAATGTTTAAAGCACTTTAAATGAACTCCTTTTAACTTCGCGTCACAAACGGCGTTTGAAGTAGAACCAATTGTCTATTGTATTCAATCCCACCTTAATTGATTACGCGAAAACTAAAACTTCATTAAATCTATAACAGCCTATTTTTATTCTTAATCACCTTTTTCTTTAGTCTTCACTATGAGCACATCACTAGCCTCTCCTCTTCCGTGCTTGTTATTTGCTGTTAGATATAAATGGTACAAGGTGTCAGCTTGTAGAGACGTCAACGTGTAACTGGACTGGTCAGCAGCTACCAAAGGTACATGCAACCAGTGTCCGTTACCTCGCTGGTAATGTAATGTGTAACCTGCAAATAATCGATTGCCTGCAAAGATTATTAGAATTTGCTAGGTATAAACATACATGAGACTTATTTAACATAATAGCTCTAATCCTAAATAGATATCCGTTGTAGTTATCAGTACCAAGATACTAGCTTATAACTGACAAACTTGCATAAAAAGTTAAATAAACCATGAAAGGAAGTGTTTCATTTTGTGTTTTAAATTCACTTAATATTCAAGATGATTCTTAATATTCAAGATGATTCTTAATATTCAAGATGATTCTTTTTTTATTTTTATGGAAATTAATTTAAGATTTAAAATATATTTCGAAGACTAACCTTTTACTTGAAACAAATAGATATTTTTATAGCAGCTTTGGATCACATTTAACACTGGTATTAAATAAGTAAAAATATTATATTTACAGATAGTATCTTAAAGAAATATTATTAAAAACGTTAAAAAAAGTAAAATTGACACAAGTAATATTAAACGTTTTAATTCGCAAATTTTTGAGGAAAGTTTCTTTTAAATATAAAATTTAATAAGTTATGAAATTGCTCAAAGATCTATTGTACAACATTTGATAGTGACAGTAATTTTACGCTATAAACACGTTGGTGAAAGCAATCAGAATACAAAATCTAAAAGTTAAAAAAAATCCGCCAAAAAAATAGTTAAATACCTGTAAGAGGGTCGTCTCTACTGACTACTTGATTCCATTTTACTGTAATGGCATTGTCTGATGTGCTTACTAAAGATATAGGAGGGGACTTAGGCAGATCTGAAAATTTGAAAGAATAGTTCAACATTCAGAAATTTAACTTTTATAAAAAAGCAATCCGATATTTCGATTTAAAAACGTACTGCATTAGAAAAGAGAGAAATATTAAAAATTTAAAGAAAGATAGTTTGAAACATTAGATGATGTTATCTTTCATTATTTAAATGAAAATTCTCTTATTTTTATTTAGAAAGTTGTTTTGCATGATTTACCATCGCTGTTTCAAGCTTTTTAAATATTAGCTACTAGAGGTTTCTCTACGTCAGATAATTGTATTCAACGAGCACAGGCTAAATATAAAGAGTGCTTCAAAAATACAGGAGCAGAGGTAGTTTAATTTTGATAAATGTTTTAGAATTATTTTCATGCTAGTAATTAATATAATCATCAAAATCCAAGCACGTCTGATTATTTTTTTAATTAGTTTATGATTTTTATACACAACATAGAACTGCTCGGGAAAAAATACAAAATACTACTGAAATCCAGCACATATTTTCTTCAAATCGTTTCTTTTAGATTATCAAAATTAATTTTATCCTGGAAAATTAGAGTTCCATTAGAGCCCATAACTTTAAACGGCAGTAAAAAGTTGTAACAGAGGTTTATTTGCCAAAATAGATAACTAATTAATGGGTAATGTATATCGGAATTAATTAGTACCATTGATCTGTTACAGTCTCTTGTGTTACGATAGTGGATTCAAAGTTAAAACAATTTTACTTTTACAATCAAAAACGCTAAATATTCGAACGTGTTGCACAACACGTTGACTTTCCGCTTATACACTTTTTATTCCTTTAAATGTAGTTTATTTGCCCTCGATTTATTTTTGAGGCATCATGCTTATCCAAAAATCACATGCGTTTGTAACCTTTAAAAAATAAGCTTAATAACTGTAACTTAAAAATTATTATGGAATATCAGATTCATAGTTTACGTCACTTTGCAACTAAGTGTATAACAATTCAAAAACCTAATCAGATACTTTTTTTCTCACTGAGAGTCATCCTTTCCTTTTTATAGGTTTTCATTTAATAATATGTAAATCGCGTAGAAACGGGATTTCTGTTTCTTTTCTTTTTTTACTTTTTTTCCTCACAATATTCTTTATGTGATAATTTTATTTAAGAGCTGTATCCTTATTAATGCAAGA